>LPNX010495945.1:276257-305202 GCA_001517045.1 Pseudotsuga menziesii | reverse complement strand
ATTGGTCCTCGATGGTCCTACCTTGTATTTCTTTATACCCCGATGTTTCTAATCGGGAGAACTAATAAGAGTCATGAGGAATTCCCCTCAAATTGTAAGTCAGGTCATTAGTACCCCAGTTGTGGTTACTTGAGCCTACAAGATTAAATTAGGATTACTCAAGCCTACATAACTGAGTTAATTAATAAGTGAACGAAAGAATATAAATAGAGGTGTGGCGCTCCTCATTTAGAACACACACTCACTTGTGTAGCGCATGAGAGAGAGAGAGAGAGAGAGAGAGAGAGAGAGAGAGAGAGAGAGAGAGCTGGAGAAGAAGGAGGATTAGTCTTTTGGGTTTTTACCTTTTATCTTTTGGGGGCATCTATATTGAGGAAGATTTTGTTGGGTTTTCCCAGGATAAACCTTTGTGTTCTTTCTGTGTGGTTGTGCTTGTCTATCTTTCAGTGATCTTTTGGATTATGGTTATGCTGTTATGATGCTAAATATTTTAAGATATGATATAACCATTAAAAATTCAACATGGTATCAAAGCCACCCTGAAAGAAGACACTTTGCAGCTGCAGAAGCTAGGGCTTCTTACTTTTTGGGTCTTTCTCCACAATCCATCAACAAAAGAAGGCTAGAATGAATCTCCATTGAAGGGTGCATCTTTCTGTCGAAGCAAAATTTGATTCTGGGCATTTTCAGTTTTTGTTGCGGGAAATTAGGGATTTCTACAGAAGAGGAATTTTTTAGTAAGCCCAACATAGGATTAATATCCTCATCAAAATCGAATTTTAGAGACCTGGGTCGATATTTTTGGTTGGGTGAAACTTCAGGAAAGTCAAACCCTAGTTTGACCCCGGGCCCGAAAAACCCTAAATACTAAAACTGATAATTTTTGGTACATTCGCTATATCTCAGGATTGAAGACGTCTCAGGGGCCAAAAATTTCACATGTCAACGATAAAATCTTGATGTACACTGTATCCAAGTTTCAGCCTCAAATTCTCTATATTCTAGGAGATACGATTCCTCCAAGTTAGGGTTCCAGCCTCTCCCAGGATTCCTCCCCAAACAGGACACCTAGGAAGAATTACTATATCTCGGGATACGAAGGTCCAAATGAAATTTATCAAGATTTTCCAGAAATTGTACGGAATTTAATTTTTGTGGTAGAATTTTCAGACCCCGAATATGAAACAATGACACGTGGCAGTCTGTACAACTTTGCCATGCTGAACAGTCTTGAAACAGGTCACCCTGGTAAAATGCTCATAAGTCCCAATTGGTGAAACCAATTCTGATGAAACCTGCGGCGTTGGAACAAGGAAAGACGAGGCTATCACAGTACGAAATTTAAGACATAGAGAAGTAGTAATTTAGGATATACCTTAGAAACAATATCATGAATTTTGCAGAAGAAACTAAAGAAAACTAGGGCATCAGATATTTTGCAATTCTGATCACGGTTTTGGGAAAATGAATATCCTTCTTAGCTCGCCTTTAGGAGGCACATCTTTCTATCGAATAAGATATGAAAGATTCCAAGTTTTGAAAATTAGGGTTTCTCTGACAAACCCTAGACCAACCATATCCAGAACTAGGACGAACATCTCAAACCGGTAAGATCTAATCTTTTGCCATTTACATTCGAGGTTCTTATTTCAAAATGACCTAGAACCTCAGCTTGATGACAAGCTTGGTGAAGCTGAAATTTTTTGAGCATGAAAGCATAGGATTTTACTGGTTCTTGAAGAAAAATGAATTGGACATCTACATAAGTGGAGAGGTTCCAGTTTCAAAGGGAAATGAGGCTAAAGCCTTACACAAGAAGAAACTCGACTCATAATAAGAGAAGAGAAGATGGGAGCAACTAAAGATCAAGCGCTCACAATTCAAAGAAGATCCCTCAAGCGATGAGGAATATGAAGAAATCAATTCTTGAAGAATCTCTTATCCATCTTATCATTTGGATAAGAAATGATGATGTCATGAATGAATGAAGATGATGAAGCAGAAGGATCACGAAGGAGTCTACCCGTGAAAGAAATAAAAGATAAGTATTCAATTGTCATTTCATGATATTGTTTTATATTCAATTGATGTGTTATGCATGATAGAATGTTTGCATTAATGAAAATATGCATGTGATGGGTAAGTAGCTCATGGTGCTATACACCTCTCCATTGCTACTTATCTAGAATGAAACCTCCTTGCTAACATATTGGATTAGTGCATAATCTCAATGATGTCATCTATAAAGTTTCTATGAGATATGGATGAATGTTGTATTGGCTAAACATTTGAATGATGCGTCGTTATGCATATTTTCTATGAAATGGTTCTAACCATGCAACTAGTGCATTTAACTTATAGGAAAGGTCTTGTACAACCTCCTACAAGAAAAGAAGGATGAGACTTGTTCCGAAGAACAAGTGATGACAATTCAAGATTCACTCCAATAAACATGAATTTGAAGTTCCCAAGGTCAGAGACACCATGACGGAAGAAAGAGTTTCAGAGAGTGGTAGATCCACCTCGGAGGATGAAAAACACCATGGGTACAAGAGATAACTAAAGATGAAGAAAAGAATGGTGAGACTTCCAAACCAAAGTAAGAGGCCTCAGACACACTCTAGTTGTGTTACACAATTGCATAACATCATTAATGCTAACATTTCCAGCTATGAAAAAAGATATGATCAAAGAGTAACAATTGATCATGGGGAATGATGTCTAGGATATAGTTTCGAGACCTAAAGGGAAGTCCGTAGTATCTTCCATATGGATCTACCAGAACAAGTGTACAAAGCAAGGTTCGTGGTTTTCCTCAGAAAGAATAGACTATGACATGACATACTCTATTGACTAGACCCACTAGAAGTATTTATCAAGCAGAGAACCACCTGTACAGAATGAAGAGGGAAGATGATGCTCCACTTCAAGGGGAGTGACTATAGAAGATCTATGAGTTCGACATGATGGATAGCTTCTTGATGGATCAAGACTTTACCAAGAGTAAAGTGGGTTCAAACCTTCAAGGTTGAATACGGAAGACTAGAATGATGTTTGGGATATAGTACTCAAACCAGAAAGCAAGAATGTGGTATCTTCCAAATGGATTTGCAAGATAAAATATGCTGCTAATAGAATTAAGGAAATACATGTGGCTAGAGGTTTCTCTCAAAAAGAGGGAATTAATTCTGAAGAGACACTTGATCCAGGAAGTAAGGTACACTTTCTTCAAGACTATCATGGTAATTGCTTCCATGATGAAGTGGGATATACACCAAATGGATGTAAAGACAAGGCTTCCTTACTGGTATGATTGAGGAAGAGTTTTACATCATATAGTCACAAGGATTTGAAGTTGAAGACAGGCGGACTCATGTATGCAAGTTTAAGAAGGCCATGTATGGCCTGAAGCAAGCTCCCAGAGCTTGGTATGGAAGGATAGATAGTTTCCTGACGAGCTTGGGCTTTACCAAGAGTAAAGCTGGCCCTAACCTTTACCCCAAGGTTATAGAAGATGAACCTGGCATACTATTACTATATGTGAATGATCTATTTTTATGCAGTGGAAATTTTGAAAATATTTTATATGTTGGAATGCAAAACCATGGCCACA
Organism: Pseudotsuga menziesii; assembly: GCA_001517045.1. Taxonomy (NCBI): domain Eukaryota; kingdom Viridiplantae; phylum Streptophyta; class Pinopsida; order Pinales; family Pinaceae; genus Pseudotsuga; species Pseudotsuga menziesii. The sequence continues at coordinate 301,589 of LPNX010495945.1, read as the reverse complement.
CCCATGGATTCCAACCTGAAGTTGTTAGCTGATGACTCGTCGGAGTTAGTGGAGGTGACTCAATACAAACATATTATTGGGTCGTTGATGTATCTAACAAATACCAGACCATACATTTATTTTACTGTGAACACCTTATCTTGTTCAACCTAGACGTGTCCACCTAATAGCTGCAAAACATGTGATGATATATCTGAAAGGGACTATAGAATTTGGTCTATACTATGATGGAAACCATGATTACAGATTGTATGGCTATACAGATGCAGATTGGGCTGGAAGTGTCTCAGACAGGAAAAGCACTTCAGGTAGATGCTTTTTTTCTGGGGTCTGCTATGATTTCATGGTTTAGCAGGAAACAGTCCAGTATTGCTCTTAGCATGGCGGAAGCAAAATACATAGCAGCTTGCTCTGCTAGTTGTGAAGCCATGTGGCTTAAGAAGGTGATGTCAGGTTTATTGGATACCACAGTGATTCTATGTGATAACCAGAGTTGTATAAATATGACAAAGAACCCTGTGTTCCATCGAAGCACATAGAAATCCAACATTTCTACATTTGAGATAAGATACATATGATGATGTTTCAGTATTCCCGTACTGAAGATATAGACGATGTTTCGGCATTTACATACTGTAGATGCAGATGATGGTGATTCAATATTTCCATACTGAAGATACAGATGATGATGCTTTCAGTATTTCTATATTGAAGATACAGATGATGATGCTTTCAGTATTTCTATACTAAAGATACAGATGATGATGCTTTCAGTATTCACATACTGGAGATACAAATGATGATAGTTCAGTATTCACATACTAGAGATACAGATGACGATAGTTCAAATGTAGATGATGATGGTTTAGATGATGATGTTACAAGATGATGATTCAACACTGATATGTTGATGAATCCTCTATCTCGAGTAAAGTTTGAACACTTTCGAGACAAGCTTGGCGTTGTTCGAAAAGACCTTCCTCCAAAGGGGGAGCAGTGATGTTGCAGTGGGATTGTATCATCCTTGGACACTTGTCCTAAAGTGATCCAATGACTTCGGTCCTCGAGAATGAAGAGGGATTGTATCATCCCGGGACATTTGTCCATAATAGATCTGGTGACTTCGGTCCTCGAGAATGCAATGGGATTGTATCATCCCGAGACATTTGTCCAAAAATGATCTGGTGACTTCAGTCCTCGAGAATGAAGAGGGATTGTATCATCCCGGGACATCTGTCCATAATGGATCCGGTGACTTTGGTCCTCGAAAATGTGGTGGGATTGCATCATCCTTGAAATTCTATTCAAAATGTATCCAGAGGCTTCGTTCCCCATGAATGTGGTGGGATTACATCATCCCTGAACTTCTGTTCAAAATGTATCCGAAGGCTTCGGTCCCCGTGAATGTGGTAGGATTGCATCATCCCTGAACTTATGTTCAAAATGTATCCGGAGGCTTCGGTCCCCGTGAGTGTGGTGGGATTGCATCATCCCTGAACATCTGTTCAAAATGTATCTGGAGGCTTCAGTCCATGTGAGGGTGGTGGGATTGCATCATCCCTGAACATCTGTTCAAAATGTATCTGAAGACTTTGGTCCCCGTGAATGTGGTGGGATTGCATCATCCCTGAACTTTTGTTCAGAATGTATCCAGAGATTTTGGTCCCCGTGAATGTGGTAGGATTGCATCATCCTTGGACTTAGACCTAAAGCGATAGGGACTGATTATCCCGTAATCAATCCAGTGACTTCGGTTGTCGAGAATGTGGTGGGATTGCATCATCCCTAGACTTTAAGTCCAAAAGTGATCCAAATACTTTTTTGTCTTTGAGCTGTGGATTGCAGGTTGTTGCTGCTGCTGATGATGATGATGATGTTACTGATCGAAAGATCAGAGTGTGATGATGATTATGTTACTGATCGAAAGATTAGAGTGTGATGACAATGACATACTGACCGCAATATCAGAGTATGATGATGATGATGATGTTGATCGAAAGTTCAGAGTATGATGATGATGATGACGTACTACAATGATGATGTTGCTGATCGAAAGGTCAAAGTGATTCTAATGATGATGTTGCTGATCGAAAGGTCAAAGTGATACTGATGATGATGTTGTTGATCGAAAGGTCAAAGTACTGATGATGATGTTGTCAGTCAAAGTGTTGTTGTTGCTGAAGACTGAAGATTGAAGATGAAGACTATATGATGTTGAAAAGCTTCCAATGATTTATAGATGTGTCACCCTGATGATGTTGATGATGTCCTCTCTCTCCTATTGTTGTTGTAGAATACCCTTCTTGTTAAGGGGGAGTGTTGAAATATCGTAACTTCGAAGAATATTCTATATATATTTTTTGTGGTCCCCTATGGTCCTACCGAGAGTATCACTTGTATTTCTTTATACCCCGATGTTTCTAATCGGGAGAACTAATAAGAGTCATGAGGAAGTCCCCTCAAATTGTAAGTCGGGTCATTAGTACCTCAGTTGTGGTTACTCGAGCCTACAAGATTAAATTAGGATTACTCGAGCCTACATAACTGAGTTAATTAATAAGTGAACGAAAGAATATAAATAGAGGTGTGGCACTTCTCATTTAGAACACACACTCACTTATGTAGCGCATGAGAGAGAGAGACAGAGAAAGAGTTGAAGAAGAAGGAGGACCAGTCTTTTGGGTTTTACCTCTTATCTTTTTGGGGCATCTATATTGAGGAAGCTTTTGTTGGGTTTTTCCCATTAGGGTTTTCCTAGGATAAATCTTTTTGTTCTTTTTGTGTGGTTGTGCTTATCTATCTTTCAGTGATCTTTTGGCTTATGGTTATGCTGTTATGATGCTAAATGTTTTAAGATATGAGATAACCATTAAAAATTCAACACTTTCACACTTAAAATTGCAACCCTCAATCCCTGAATCCCCCCTACTAAATGAAAAAACAATGTTGATTACCAATCTAATAGAGTCAAACTTGATAACTACCTAGCCCTTTATTATTTTACTTGCCATAGATTACATGGGTTTCTATTTATTGCTTATTAGTACTGGCACTAGAGTTTTCCTTTAAATTTGATTGACTACTTTGTCTATCATAGATTCACTAGACTTGCTTTCATCACATAAACTTATATTATTTACACACAACTTTCTCTCATTTTTGCAACATATCGAGGTTCTCTTCGGTGTTTCATTTCCCCCACTTTTGGGGTATGCTAGTAGATTTAATTTATTATAAGTACCCTAATGACTTGAGAAATTGGTCATTGTCCATGAAATTTAAAAGAAAACACAATGAATAAAATGTGTGAGTGCTTCTAATCCCTTGAAGGTGTTAAATGACAACTAAACTAATGTGTTTATAGGAGGTTTCTTGTTATGGGTGTTTACGGGAAGTTTCTCATAATGGACATAACCGACAACGCTTTACTCATGCAACTTCTTTCATGAAGTATATAGTGCATGGTTGGGATATGTAATGGTGTGAGTTGTCTATAAGGATGAGACCCGTCATGTAATATCTCCTTCTTCATTAATGAGCTTCAAATACTTTTCCTGCATGGATGTTTCCCCTCTGGAGTTTTACCACATGAAATTCCGGTGTTTTGTAAGGTGTTATTCATTGTGTGTTTATATAATGTGTGTCTGAATTATAACAAGTGGTATCTGAGCCATAGGAATCCGAGGTGTGGGAGTCTGCTAATGTTGAAGAAGATCGTGCTCGCTGTCGGATTCATTGTTGAAGAAGATCGTGCCCGCTGCCGGATTCGTTGTTGAAGAAGACATTGCAATTGTTGTTGGAGCTGACTGTTGGTTGACCAGAAAGAAGCCTACCTAAAGTTATGCATTTGAAGGACCATGAGGTTGAAGAGGAATTTGCGTAAGGAGGAAGCCAGCGTGAGGCTGAAGAGGAATACGCTGCTACGAGTTTTATGCGTGTGGAGAAGAGCCCAGCCTGCATGAAGAAGATCCATGAAGAGGGTGGTACAGCTTGGAGAGAGAGAAGAACCCAGTGTGGAGGGATGATGACTGCTAGTTAATGTTGTTGGAAGGCCCGCGCGTGAAGCTGTCTGCACGGGAAATTCTATACAAATCTGTTGGAGACCGATTGTTTCAAGGGAGAACCGCCTGGCTATGGTGAAGAAGCCATGAAGCTTTGCTGCAGTTAAACTGAAGAGTCTTTGGGAGTGCATATATGCCGTTTAATTTTGGTGATATATATATATATATATATATATATTAAAATTAACGATGGAGAAAAGTGATTACGGAGTATATATGCCCGTAAGTTTGGTGATATATGTGTAAGTTTGGTGATATTATTTTTTTTAAATATATGTATGAACGGTGGATAAAAATGAGGGCCAACCTATAATCTTTTAAGAGAAAAACGTGGAGGTGGACTCTTGTAACAATAATAACAATAATATTTCAAAATTGAGCCATTTATTCGAAAGAAGAAAATATATATGATAATAACAATAATATTTCAAAATTGAGCAATTTATTCGAAAGAATATACTCTTGTTTATTTGGATTTTTTTTAGAGAGAAATTTAAAAAAAAATCAACAATGTCTACCTCAAAGTTGAAATTGAAAAATTTAATGGTAAAAACAATATGAACTATGGAAATTAAAGATGTGGGATTTATTAGTTCAACATGGGTTACAGAAAGCCTTAGATGGAAAAAAAAAGACCTCTCACCATGACAGAAGTTAGAAATTATGTATATGACCAAATTAGTGACAAACATAATTTACTTGAAGCGACAGTTGTACGGTATGAAAATGAAATAAGGTACGAAGATAGCAGGCCATTTAAATGTTTTTAACACTCTTATTTGTCAGTTGAGTAGTATGGATGTTAAAATTGATGATGAAGATAAAGCAGTCAATCTCTTATGTACTTTACCTAAATCTTGGGGTCAAGTAGTTTCTTCCATTAGCCTTAATACAACTGATACTTTAGAATTTGACAATGTGGTTGGAGCATTATTGTTTCAGGAATTAAGGAAGAAATCTAGTATTGAAACCTCTTTGCCTGAAGCTTTGGTTGTTAGAGGTCGATCCAAAGAGAAAGAAGAAAATTCAAGAGGTACTTCCAGGTCTAAATCGAAGGGTAGAAAGAGAAAATTAAAATGTTTGTACTGTAACAAAACTATTCATCTCAAGAAGGACTATTGGAAGAGACAAGAATCCAAGAAGGATGACTCCAAGTCAGAGGCAAATTCAAATAAGTCTTATGATTCATGTATGATCGATGAGGTCTTGTCTGTTTGTAATATTTCTGAATATAATGAGGAATTCCTATTAGATTATGGTGCTTCACACCATATATGTCCTCATAAAGATTGGTTTGCTTCCTATCAAACAATTAATGATTGAATAGTTCTTTTAGGAGACAATCATTCATGTAAAACTGTTGGGGTTAGAAGTGTTAAAATTAAAATGTTTGATGGAATTATGAGAACACTTACAGATGTTAGACATGTACCTAAGTTAAAGAAAAATTTAGTTTCTTTGGGAGTATTGGATTCTTGTGGTCATAAGTTTACAGGTTTTGATGGAACTCTAAAAGTTTCCAAGGGTGCTTTAGTGGTCATGAAGGAACAGAGGACATGAAACCTTTACAAACTGGTTGGAAGAACTCAAGTTAATGGTATTGCAGTAGTATCTGAAGAAGAGTTAAGATCCACTCAGCTATGGCATCAACGTATTGGTCATATGAGTGAAAAATGACTTCAGGTATTAATGAATCGTAAATTGCTTCCAAATTTGAAAACTTTGAATTTGATGTTTTGTAAACATTGTATATATGGAAAGCAACGTACACAAAAATTCAAAGCAGGTAGTCATGTTAGTAAATGTGTTCTTGACTACATTCATTTTGATTTGTGGGGTGTGGGGTCCATCTCCTACCATTTCCTACGGGGGAGAAAAATATTATGTATTATTTGTAGATGATTTTTCTAGAAAGGTTTGGGTCTATGTCCTAAAAAGAAAAGCTGATGTGTTTAACACATTTAAACAATTTAGAGTTATGATGGACAAAAGAACTGGCAGGACAATTAAGTGTTTAAGAATGGATAATCGAGGTGAATTTACTTCTTTAGAGTTTGAAAAATATTGCAAAGATGAAGGGATCGTAAGACACAAAACAAATGTATACACTCCTCAACAAAATGGCGTTGCAGAACGCATGAACATGACTCTTCTAGAAAGAGCAAGGAGCATGCTTAGTAATGCTAATTTAGGGAAAGAGTTGTGGGCAGAAGCAGTTTCTACTGCTTGTTATCTAATAAATCGGTCACCATCAATGGAAATAGATTGTAAAATTCCGGAAGAGGTATGGACTGGTCAATCCTATGATTATTCGAATTTGAAAATATTTGGTTGTAAACCTTATGCACTTACTCCTAAAAATAAGCATTCTAAGTTAGACCCTAGATCAAAGAAGTGCATTTTTGTTGGATATGATGATGTAATGAAAGGATATAGATTGTGGGATCCTACTTCCCACAAAATTGTCATTAGAACAGATGTAGTTTTTGATGAATCTTCTATGATTAAATCCGAAAATGTAAGATTTGATGTGGAATAGGAAAAGGTAATATCAAAACAACTAATTTAGTTGGAGAACCAATATTCTTATGACTCAAAGAAACAAGAAAAATTTTATGGTGAGAGAGAAGTCATAGAAGATGAAGAAATTCAAGAAATTGTGGAAACCCCACAACCTACACCAAGAAGATCATTAAGGGAGAGAAATCCTCCTAAGAGGTATACTGATTTTGTTTCTTATATTTTATTTACTGATGATGGAGAACCTTCTTGTTTTCAAGAAGCCATTGATTGTATCGACAATGCTAAGTGGAAGATGGCAATGAAAGAAGAAATGGATTCTCTGGAGAAAAAAAAAGACATGGGAATTGATTGAACTCCCCAAAGATAGAAAAATTGATGGATTCAAGTGGGTCTTCAAATTGAAGAAAGGAGTTGATGGTAAGGTTGAAATATACAAGGCCAGATTATTCGCAAAAGGGTACTCTCATATGGAAGGTATAGACTATCATGAGATTTTTTCACCAATTGTCAAGCTTGTATCTATTCCTATTGTGTTAGCATTAGTTGTGTTACTTGATTTGGAGTTAGATAAACTAGATGTTAAAACAACTTTCTTACATGGAGATTTAGATGAGGAGATTTATATGGAACAACCAGAAAGTTTTGTACAACATCATAAAGGTAGATTAGTTTGCAAGCTCAAGAAATCATTGTATGGCCTGAAACAGTCGCCCAGACAATGGTACAAGAAGTTTGATTATTTCATGGTGATCCAAGGTTATACTAGACGTGAGTATGATCATTGTTTATACTTCAAAAAGTTGAATGATATATTCATTATCTTGGTATTGTGTGTTGATGGTATGCTTATTGCAAGCAAAAGAATGGATGAGATTAACAGGTTGAAGGCTCAGATGGCTAGGACTTTTGATTTGAAGGATCTTGGAGCTGCAAAACAAATCTTGGGTATTGAGATACAAAGGGATAGAAGAAATGGTAAGCTTAGTTTTTCACATGAGAAGTATGTTGAGAAAATACTTGACAGATTCGAAATGAATAAGGCAAAGCCTGTGAATGTTCCTTTGGCTTCCCATTAAACTTTCTTCAGGTTTATGTCCTAGCAGTGTTAAAGAAAAGGAATATATGTCTTGTGTATCATACGCCAATATAGTAGGATGTTTAATGTATGCAATGTTGTGTACTAGACCTGATATTTCACATGCAGTAGGTGTTGTTAGTAAGTACATGGCAAATCCACGAAAAGAACATTGGAATGCAGTGAAATGGGTGCTTTGGTATCTAAGAGGCACAAGTGACTATTGTATCACCTTTAATAATAATGATGATTATGTGCGAGGTTTTGTTGATTCAGATTTTGCAGGTGATTTGGACAAAAGAAGGTCTACTTCAGGTTATGTCTTTACTCTTGTAGGTGGAGCTATAAGTTGGATGTCAAAGCTTCAAGAAACAATTGCTTTATCCACTACAGAGGATGTATACATTGTTGCCTCACATGCTTGCAAAGAGACAATTTGGCTGAGAGGTATGCTTAGAGAAATTGGAAGGTTGCAGAACAGTGTGCCTATCTTTTGTGATAGTCAAAGTGCTATTCATTTGGCTACAAATCATGTTTATCATAGTAAGACTAAACATATTGATGTAAAATATCATTTTGTAAGACAAGCCATTAGTGAAGGTGGAGTAGATATGAAAAAGGTCCATACTCAAGAAAATTGTGCAGATATGTTCAGAAAACTAGTATTGTTAGAGAAGTTACGATGTTGTGTAGCTTCTCTTGGTTTGAAAAAAATGTGATAAATAGTCTTGGGAATCTTTTTTGTAAATTCTGTTGTCAAGGTGGGGATTGTTAAATGACAACTAAACTAATGTGTTTATGGGAGGTTTCTCGTTACAAGTGTTTACAGGAAGTTTCTCATAATGAACATAACCGGAAACGGTTTACTCATGTAACTTCTTTCATGAAATATATAGTGCATGGTTGGGATACGTAATGGTGTGAGTTGTCTGTAAGGCTGAGATCCGTCATGTAATCTCTCCTTCATTAATGAGCTTCAATAGTTTATCTGCGTGGATGTTTCCCCTATGGGGTTTTACCACATGAAATTATGGTGTTTTGTATGGTGTTATTCATTGTGTGTTTATATAATATGTGTCTGAATTATAACAGAAGGATGAGAGATATGTAGACCATAGTTGTATTTTATTTTCCAATGAAATCACACAAGGAAACCTAATGGATGCTTACTCACATTTGTGGATGGCATTCTTAGTAAACTCATTGGGGTAGACTAATGTGTTGCACTTAGGGAAATTAAAACAAGCTCTTGTTGGCATGGAACTAGACAAATTCCCAACAACATTGGTGGCCATTGGTTGAGCTAACCTTTTGAGCTTAAAATATTTGGAAACATCTTGTCCTCTCTCAATAACTTAAGTAAGACTATTTGTGTTAGTACTTTACCAAACCCATTCGATCTATGAAAGAAAAAACATGTCACAAGTAGAGTTTGAACTTAGGTGAAGAGAATAACAACTTTTCTTAACCACCGAAAATAGACCCAATTAAAAAAATCTAATTCTTTTATTATTTACGTTAGCTAAAAATTTAAAAATTATGATATGATATAGTTTAGTTATTAAAACCGATAAGTGATCAGTTGTGAGGAGTGAAAGTACAACTACACACTTTCAACCCATAACACAAAATAAAGGCACAATAGTTTTAAATTTAGAAGCGCGTTGCCAACTCATTAATCATAGTGTTAGGATTAGGGAAGTAATAAAGGAATATTATATTATATAGTTTATTTTCCAAATGTGGCCATAGTTGGCAATGTGGAACATGGAACAAAAATTATAGAATTGACCTCTGATACATAAACATACTAAATGGGTTAATTATAAGATGAAATAAGCTATTTAGGTGGTCCAAGCAAGGCAAGCTTAACTATGAACGACAATCAAGAAATTGAGAACTACTCTTTATTTTTATGGTAGGTGATTTAAAGGAATGTTTAACATCATGAGATAAATCCAACAACCCAAAGATGATATAACATTGGATCATGTCACACAAATCCTACATTCTTGAAACAACTAACTAGGGATCTTGTCACGCCAATCCTACATCCTTGAAGCAACTAACCATTTGGTGATGCCATAACCATTTGGTGATGTACATCATGAGTGGGCCTAATGGTTAAGAGCATGTGTTTCCTCTTAGGAGGTCACAGGTTCAAATCGAGAGGGGGGTAGTGTATGTACACCTCTGTAGACTTTAGCAGTTAAATCGTTGTGCAGAGGGGGGTCCCTTGTCCCACAAACAAGGGGGTCTCATACACCAATTTGGTGTCTCGCTTGGCAGTGACCTTAAAAATAGATTATTATTATTATTAACATTCATTATGATTATTACAACTACCTATAACATTAAATGATGATATTTACAACCTAGTTTGTTATTATAGATTTTATGTTTTACGGAATATGGAATAATAAAATAAATTATGAAAACTATTAAAATTATAATAATTACAATTTATTATATTATTATTATTACATATTTTATATTTATGTTTAAATAATATGTAATTTTAAATTATGATAATAATAATTATTTATAATACAATATAATATTTAAAGAAGAAAATATATTTTAACAAAATGGTCTTAGTGAGAATTAGTTTGGTTAAACTAATTCTTACTAGGACTTAGAGAAAGTCCTAGTGAGAATTAGTTTGGTTAATAATGTTTGTTCTTAGTGGTTTATATTTGTATTTTTATCTTTATCTAATGTGATAGATAATACATTTTTAAGAATAATTTAAAGATATATTTTGGAGATATTTGGTCAAGAGAAAGTGATTTTGATTTTCATCCTCAACGTTTATAGTTTCATAAAGATGGAAAATCCTTTTAGCCCACGATGGTTTGGAAATTGTCCAATGCCATGTTTCATTGTGGAGTTCATGAGAGTTCTTTCTTATCTTGGTAATATTAAATTTATTCTTTGAACTAGTTAAAACAAAGAGTTAATTTTGATATTCTAGATTAGTGTTAATAATCTCCTTATAGTTTCTCAATTTTATATTAACCTTTAAATATTTCTTGCACCATGTTTTCTCTTTAAACTTAGAGGTAATAATATTTTTAATGTTATCGTATTTTGCAAAGTGACATTTTCGTCAATCTCCCAATGGCTTAACCATGCCAAGACATCTTTATATGATCCTCGCTTGAGACGTAACTAGTTTTGGCTATAATTTAAGGCAATCTTAGGAAGTCTATGATCTCACATGTTGTTTATGTTGTGCTTACATCAACTTCCTATTCACAGTCATGCTCTCTATGGGGTAGAGCCCTACTTCTCTGAGGAGGAGAATATGATAGGGTGTATTGCTTTTAATTTTAAGGTTATAAGTTATAAAACGCTTCTGGATTTGTTCGATTTTTTTATCCAAGGTTCTCTGGAGATGTTGCAACCCCAAACTTCACAGCCATACAAGATAACAGTAGTGACGAATGTTTCAAAGAGGAACTTTTGTTTATCCATATCACAAGGTTTGTCGATTTACAATTGTTTTCAAGACCTAAGTAAGTTTTCCACCCTCCATTAATCATTTTCTCAATTCTATAGTTCCGATTGAGCTTGTGATGGATATCAATTCAGAGATATTTGTAAGAAGTCACTTCCTTCAGGATTTTATCTTCATACACAAAATTAGCTTAAGTGATCTTCTTGGATCTGATAATCATAATTTATATCCCAAATGAGGTGCTATCTGGACGAAGCGATGACATTTATGGAGAAAGTATGGGGTAGCTTGGATGGCAGAGTCTGACTGCGGTTGGTGGCGACACGCAGGCTTCGCTTACCCACGCCTCCAATGCGCCACCTCCTCCTGAGACTGGACGTGACCTTGAGGTGCGAGTGATATTAATTGCCCATCAATCGTGAGCTGTGATTTTTATCCTTCCATGCACTCCCAAAGAACCATTTCATAGTTGTGTGAGATGATTGAACTACCCGTAGACTCTGCTTATTGTTTATGTTGGACAAACCAGAATTTGGTTTATTTCACTATGTATATTGAGGAACCCATGGCTCGCTCCGACCATAGAGGAAGATGAGGGGGTGAGGAAACACACATGCTCAGGGAGAAACATAAGCGGACTTCCCAGGGAAGCTGGCAAGAACGACCAATTCCCTCCTCCTCTTGCACAATGACCTCAACGAAGCAAAAGAGGAAAGGTAGGCTCTCCTTTTTGAACTTAGAGACAAAGTGCAAGCCATTATCGATTGGTATGCAAAGGTAGCTATGTGGTATCATCTCCCTTCACCTCTGCTCAAAATTGTTGCTGCGCTCTATTCATGACATCTTTGAAGGGGTCGGGGAGGGCATCGCTGCCGGCAATGCTAGAGATGAGGACACCAAGGTCAAGCCCAAGAATCAACATTTGAATGTGGAAGGAACACACGACACTACCACCTGTCATGGAGCTAGCACCAACAAAGCCACGCGGGAATCGTCTAACAAGGTCAAGGAAGAAGCTCAGCCAACAATGCCCATGTTGTCGTCCAACATTGGCAAAAATGGCAAGTAGTCTCTCCACTAATTTTCCTACACCTCTCTTTAGGTTTTGAGTTTGGCTCAACATGTATGCTTGGATCAGGTTCAATTTTTTTGTTTTGCAATACTTAGTTTTGGATTGCAATATATATTTTAACAAACATTATACTGAAACTATGTTTATGGATTGTTTTCTCCAATGGAGAAGTCCGCACGACTCTGCTTTGGGTCGATTTCCCATCCTGGGAGGCCTTATGACTATATATTTTTGTGTACATTCCTTTGTATTTTAATACGAAGACTAGCTTACAAAAACAAATTCAAATTTATAAAAAAAGATAATGTAACTAATAACTAATAAATTGTTTTTTATTCTACATTACATATAAAAAACGTAGAAATGTAGAATTGTACACTTCAAAATTAAAAAACAATGTAAACATGTTAATTATTTTGTCTGTAGAAGGAAAAGGGATTTTGCATAATGAAATATTGAAATTTCAAGTTCATATTTGTGCATTAATCATTAAATATATTTAACATCTTGAATATATGTTTATACAAAAGAGTAATAAAGATTTTGTAAAATAAAATAATTAAAATAAAAATCATATTTATAATATATTTAGTATTTATAATATATTTAGAAGTCTTTGTTTAAAGGGTTTATAAGTTTGTTTTTTAGCCACTCAAAATAAATCAAGGTAAACTTATCATTTTAATCTAAAAATGGTTATGGATCATAATAATGACATTGTAGATATAGATGTTAACATTGCATAATCTAGTTGCAATACAGATATTCAAGGATGTTGAATCCATTTGTACACTAACAATGACAATTTTATCAATCCAAAATTACAATTTTGACAAAAAATGCATGAATGTTGTTAAATAATTGTGGGATGAAGTTTTATCCTCCCCAATCAAATTATATTCGTGTAAGTGACATGTTGAGTAAACAAATTATTTCTCAAGATTACATTTAAATATCAAATTGCAACAAATGTGTGAAAAATTTATTAAATTCATGTTTTCTTAAATATTTAAATTCATGTTTTCTTAAATATTCAAATTTATACTTTCCATCAATCTAATAAAGGAATCTAAAATTTTACAATGAACCATATAAATGTAATATTATTGCACGAGAAGAATGATTTACATGAGAGTACGGGGACATGTGTATGGGGAGATGTAGTCGTTAAATGTCGATTCAATTTTAAATGCTACATAGAAGTTATAGAAAATTAAACTAACATATAGCCATCTTAAATCCAATTATCTCAAGCATCAAGAAGAATAAAATTTATTGAGGTGTAATTTTTTTACACATCAAGAAATTTTATCCCTCTCGATGCTTCGGAGATCCAAATTTAAGATGATATATGCTTCTACAAAAGTTAGAAAATTAATATATTAATATATTGAGAGAAAATTCCAACACAAGATACATTAGAAGGGAAAATGACATGCCAAAAGAATTGGGTAGTTAATAAGTTAGTGACCGGATGGTCTAACGTATTGGTAGTAGGCAAAGATTCAGAATTGGATATGATCCTTGGCCCAGAATCAAAGGAGCTTACCATGTACCAGAGCACATGATTTTCTCCTTACATGAATAGGTTTATCGTTTTCGTTATCATATTTACGATTTTCAGTAGACTACCCCCTTGTGACAAGGATGGCTACAGGTTGAAATCATGGATTTCATTGAAGTGGATAAAGTTCACTAGGATCGATACATCAATGCTCTTCGGGGTTCCCATATCAAGTTGGTGGATAGACCTGATAAATCGTTATGGTGTAAGAATCTTGAAGGTAAGATATACATGTCCAACCTGGGTTATTCTATGGTTAGAGAGGAGGAGAATACACATATGCTACAATGGTGGAACACTTTGCTATGGTCCCTCAAATGCTCTCTAAAAAATATCATGTTCTTATGTTTAGCCCTCTCTGATAAGGTGTCTGTATGGGAAATCATTATAAAAAAACATTCTTTATAGGGCTTAGTATTTGCTCTCTTTGTAGAGAAGATAATGAGACTATATCCCATCTATTTGTTAAGAGTTCTTACATCAAGAGGATGTGGTCCTTTGTGGCTCAAGTGAAAGGATTATATTTCGATTGGGATGGTGATGATCTGGATCATGCTCTTCAGAGATGGATTGGTAACAATGCATATAGCGACTATACATTTCTTCCATCCCATATTATCTAGGGGGCATGACTCGATCGAAATAAGGTCATCTTCAAATATTCATATGTTGCTCTTGAGTTATATGCACCAAAGTATAGCTATACTCTACTTATTTCCCCAGAATTCAGGTCAATGTAAGGTGAGAAGAAACATTATGGATAATATTGATAGATATGGGACATACTATTTTTTCGATGGAGCTTCTCAGGAGGCACGAGGTGGAGCTGCTGGCATTTATATTTTTCTAACATAACCTAGATTAAGATTACAATTGGTCCTGGGTGTTGTACCAACAACTTTGCAAAGCCGATGGCCTTGAAACTTACTCTCATTTTGGCCCTTTCGAGAGGGGTGAGGACCCTTAAAGTTTATGGTGACTCTCTATTGGTCATAAACTGGTTGAGTCACATAAGACCCCCAAAAAATATCATATTGATTTGTTTATACGAGGAGGTGATCATAATATCAAATTTATTTTTGGAAATATATTTTCATCACATTTTTAGAGAAAGCAATATGGAGGAAAATGGGTTGTCAAAGCTTAGTCTACAATTGGACGAAAGTATTTGGAAGATTCAGGAGCAAAACATTGTTTCAACCATTGACCATGATCATGGACCACATCCAGGATGATTTCATATGGCATTAGTCACTTTGTTATATGTCTTACTCTCATACAACTCATGTCAATGACAATATAGAGCACGTTTTGAGAATCTATAGATCTTAACAAGTCTGATCACATTTTTGGAATGATTAGTTTTGGAACTTTTCTATCTAAATTGAGAAATATTGGAATTTTTATATGTAATAGACTAGGTAGTGTACATATTACTAGTATGTTTAGGAACAATTGGTTTTGCATGTCCTCACACTTGACAAAGGAATTTTTTTTAATGCTTTTTTGGCCCATGAACATCGTGGTTCATTTAAAGTAATGAATTGTAATTTTATTTCCATGGAAAAAAGTTAGCATAATATAAATAAAAACCTTAAAACAATACTTACTATTAGGCATGTTGGTGTTCAACATTTTAAATATAAGCTTATGGAAATTTGTTCAAACATTAATTTTAATGGTATTTTTTCAAATTTTTTATATTTAAAACAAATTCAATGTGAAATGATTCAATGTAAAACTTAAACTATTGTATGTATATTAATCTAGTAAGGACATTAAGGACATTAAGTGAGGTTTATTTGTATAAATTGGGAATTCATGTTAAACAAAAAATTAATGCCATTCCAATATTATATTGCCCTTCAATTTATATTTACATTAATAGCCTGTAAATTTTAGCTTCTAAAAAATTATGGATTGTGAAGTTAAAAATGTATAATCTAGATGTTACGATTCAATTCGGAAATATATTTAAATGTTTAAACTTCTGGAGAGTTAGTGTTCATTAGAATTTAATTGTTAAGATAAGCGTGTAATTTCAACTAGATTAGTTAATGTTCACCCTATCGTTTAATTTTTAAAAATCCAAGTATTCATTAATTGTTAATGCATATTAGACATTATTTTCTCCCTTCCACACCTTTACTCACGGTATTGGAAAGAAGGGTGCCTTAGGCCAACACCCCACCCGTGGACAAACTTCAACAGACTTGGCGTGTGGGCATAGCCAAAGAAGTAAAGATGGGAGAACATGGCAAGTGACCTAGTTGGGAATTCCCAAGGATTGCTCGACGACTTCCAGGAGTTAGTGTGTGGTGAGGCACCCACACTAGGTGATGCCACACCCAAACACCTTGGTGAGAAGAAGGCCCTGTTGGCAAATGAAGGGCTTCGACAAGCAATAAGTGTGGACACTAGCTAGGCAAAATGAGTTGGAAGGTCAACGGGAGTAGCTTGGGAGAACAACTCATGAGAAAATACAACGACACGTTCCATCTGCAAGAGAGTGTGTCCAATATAAGTGCGGGAACGAGAGTCAGCAAGGTGGCAAGGGATGGTGCAACACTTGGTGTGAGAGGTTTGGAAAGAGCCCCAATCGATAAACATGCATACCAAGATAAATTCGGCTCAAGGAGGTGTGCACACACCTTGGAACACTTAGGAGGATATATATTGGAGCATGCATTGAGGCAAAGAGGAATCCAATTCAACCATGGAATTTAGACTTGGATAGTCAAGGCGAGTAGCAGTGGGCACAAATCAGGGGAAAGGGAAGTCGCGCCTCAACAAGAGGGCGCATATCGGGTAGACAGTGCACTGCTAAACACTGCCAAAATGGAGTCAATTCGAGCAAAGGGTTAACATGTGTCGTAGGAGGCCGCAGGCCTATGGGTTCTGTAAGAGGAAATTGTTGGTAAGAAGTAAATGTCTAGAAGAGAGGTTCGATTCTTTGGGTTTCTTAAGACGTTGTCGATTGGCACTCTCATAGAAATCTTCCCTATGGGTGATCCTTGATCTTTTGTGCTTGTACTCTTTACATTCTCTTATATAGTGGATATTTGGCAGGCCCCATTGAGGCGTTGCTTGACACATATTCTTGTCTCATGTATATGTTCTTGATGTTAAGTACAATTGTATATAATTGAACATAAGAATTGTCTAAGTAAACTTGAACAAGAATAAGTGTATGTGTTTTGAGAGGCATAGTTTGCTCCCGAAATAGGTTAGTCTCTCCATCGGCAAAGGACCTGGGTAATGCTGCATGATATAAAAGGAGGAATGAAGCTTCGATTTTGGGTCATACCTTTAGACCCATGATAGGTGGTATCAAAACATTGAATATTTTTGGCTCTTAAGGTGGTATCAAAGTTGTTAAGTTGACAGGATCTTCACCATGTTCTTGCTAAAAGGTTGAAAGTAGAGTTTCAGAAGCACGCCAGTAGAACTGATAGGAGGTTGCATTGGGAAGTAGTGCACTCGGAACATGCTATAGGGTGACCATGAAGAACTGTGAGCCGATAGAGAGGCACCAATAAATTAGATACCTGGCACATGAAACATTGAGGTGAAGCACACCCAGATTCATGAAGATATTGTGTTGGGAAACTGTTTCGAGAGTGCACCAAGAGCAGTTCATTGGGAAGCAATGCACCTAGAATGTGCTGCAGTGTGTCAATGAAACACGAACTGGAAGAAGAGTGACTGGTGCACTAAGGAAAAGTGCACCCAACATAGAGTGATAGTTCAGGAAGAAGACAATGAATTGAGGCAGTGGTGTCAAGAGTGCAGAAAGGGAAGAAGGAACACCCAAAGTAATGGCCATTCAACGAGAGTGCATCCATACCATACTTGATGGGTTTGTTGCTTCTAGAGAATAGGAACTAGTATGAGATCCTGATGAACATATCAGCAAGAGGGTGCTTAGAAGGGAGTCACTCGACATTTGACACACTTCGGCATAAGTGCACCTAGCACTTGGAAAGTGCACCCCACGTAGTTTGGAGAGTTGGTGAAGTAAGAAATGGGGAAACACTCTTTTGGACAGATGGTTGAGACTGAAGAAGACTTGTGTGTCATATCAAATGCGAGAGAAGCTTCACAACATGAAGACATTGACATCGGACCATCTTAAAAGAATCCAAGAGTAAAGGCTAGGATCACAATGCTAGAAAGGAATGTTGAGTAGATGACAACAACCCTTTGCAAGCATGGAGAGAGAGAGCCAAGACCATGGAGGAAGAGATGGATCGAATGCGACAAACATTAAATAATGTTATGAATGATTGCCAATATGTCATTGGATTGATAACATAATTGGAAAGGACCAATCCCATTGGGAGAGTCATGAAGCTAGAAGGCTTAGTGCAAACACTTCAACTCCAAGTCAAGGAGAAAGACAAAACCATCACAAAAGTGATCCATTTCTAAAGGGAATGGATCGACAACGCCGATGAAGATTTAAAATGAAGGAACCTAATCCACATGATGGGACTCAGAATGCCAAGATACTCAAGAATTTATGTTGGGGCATAGAGTAGTACTTGGAGAAAATGAATGAAAGTTCAGGCGAAGCCAAGGTGAATGTTGTTGTGATCTTTCTCACCAACATAGCAAATTTATGGTGGACAAACTAAACAGAGGATGTGGTTGATGTGGCCGAGTGACGTGAGACGAAAATTATTGAGAATTGGGCATAGATGAAGGATGCATAAGGATCAATTTGTCCCAAGGAACTAAGGTTGGGTTGCATGAAATGAGCTTATGAAGCTCAAGCATACTAACAAAATTCATGGGTACATCAGGTCCTACATTATCCTCATGCTAGAAATCAAAGACACAAGTGACAAAGATTGGTTGTATCACTTCATGAAAGGTTTGGAACCTTGGGCATAGGTGAACTTGCAATGCCAAGGAGTGCATACCCTTTTCGCAACAATCTTAGTAACCAACAAGCTCATGGAATACTAAGCAAAAGGAAAGGATGGTTCTAAGGAAGATGAGAAAGCTCATGAGAGAGCTCCTAACAAGCATAAGAAGAAGATGAAAGTGAAGCCAAAGTCGGGTGGAAGGTATGACAATGAGAAGGTCAAGCATGCAGAAGCATGCAAGGACAAGGGAAAACCTATTTCATGTCAAATATGTGTGAAGGACCATTATGCAAAATATTATCCATTGAGACCACATAAGTTATCTGTATTCGAGCATGTAGAGAAGACTTCGTTGGGAGTGTTATAGGTGTTGGGCACGGTTCTTGAGGAACCTGCAATTTCCCATGATCAAGACTACACAAAGCTATGCTACATTGCACAGGAACTGAATGGGAAGCAGGTGGTTGTGTTGGTGGAAATTGGTGTATTGCACAACGTTATAAATGAAGAGGTGGCTAACAAGCTCAAGTTACACTTTGAGTAGGGGTAGACTTCATTCAAAGCAGCGAACTCATAAGTGGAGAAGGTGGTTGGAGTTTCCAGCCAGGTGCCTTTGAAGCTTAGAGAATGGATCGATGAGGTGAGCTTCATGGTTGTGCTAATGAATGACTTTAATACTGCCTTGGGGCAGGAGTTTCTAAGGATGGAAAAGGTTGCACCAATGCCTCACTTAGAGTGTTTGGAAATCCTTTCGTGAGATGAGCCAATTATTGTGCACATTATGAAAAGGCCATAGAGAGTTGGGAAGGTGATTTTCATGAGTGTGATGCCTTCGACAAACCATTTTGTAGAAAGTTCTCCCTATGCAGTAGATAAAGGAAAAGGAAAATCGGATTTCCCATCCAACAAAGAGTTGGTACCAACAAGCTGGGACTCAATGAGACATTTGGAGAGTGAGTGTGCACTATTGAAAGAATCATAGAGTCAATTTTGATAAACATGGAGAGGCTTACCAATTGCACAACAATGCAAGAAGATAAAAATAAACAAAGAGGGATTGCAATAGTAGCCCTTGAGCAGGAAGATGTGCTACATGTAGTCACTTTGTGTGCAATTGGATAGGACTGGATGGAAAACCTTGAGGATAGACAACTACTAGACTAAGGTAAAGGCAAGATCAATGTGAACTTGCCTCTCTTGATGTACTTGAGCAAGAGGATGACAATGGAGCAACTGAGAGGTGATGCTCATGGCCACCATTCTCCTAATATTTCTCATGGAAGTAGACCACACAGTGGCCCAATACCATTGGTGTAGGTGGTAGGGGCCTTGGGTGCCTTAGACAAGAGGCACTTTGAAAATAACATCCAAATATAGCATTGGATGGAAGGTTTAGTGCCGAGTGGTAGAAGTGATAGGATTCACCACAACTATTGTGAAGTATCCACCAAAGAGTAGGGAGACTTGTTCGAGTTACACAAGAACATGTGAACTCTAAACTCTAACTTGATAGACTGATCACCCATATAAGTTGCAGAGAAAAGAGGGAGTGTAGATGTTTTGTAGTTTAGCAGAGATACAATGTGGAGTGATGGTGAGTGAGAAACATCTATGGGAGTAGGTAGATAGTTGCAACAGGAAAATAGTTTATGAGGGCAGTAGGTAGCTTGGAGATGTTGTTGATGACTGTAACAACTTGGAGTGGGGACGATGTCATGGCCTTGGCGAGGAGAGTGCCTTGGGCCAACACCCCAACCGTGGACAGAATTCGTCAGGATTGATGTGTGGGCTTAGCCAAAGAAGCAAATACATGAGCACGTGTCAAGTGACCTAATTTGGAGGCCCCAAGGATTACCCAACGACATCTGAGAGTTAGTGTGTGATGAGGCACCCACACTGGGTGACACCTCACCAAGACACCTTGGTGGGAAGAAGGACCCGTTGGAAAATCAAGGGCATCGACAAGCAAGAAGTGTGGGCACAGGCTAGGTAGAATGGGTTGGAAGCTTGACGAGAGAAGCCTAGGAGCATGAATCACGAGGAAAGCCAGTGACACGCTCCATCGACAAGAGAGTGTGTCCAAGCTAAGTGTGGGCACATGCATTGGAAAGGTGGCAAGAGATGGTGCAACCTTGGTGTATGTGCTTTAGAAGGAGCCTCAACTAGAAAATGTGTACACCAAGTAAAAGTCGGCTCAAGGAGGCGGGTGCACACCTTGGCACACTTGGGAGGCTATATATTGGAGCATGCCTTGAGGCAAAGATGCATTTAATTCAACCAAGGAAGATTCAAGCTTGAACAACCAAGGCGAGCAATAATGGGCATGCGTTAGGGGAAAATCGCAACTCAACAAGAGGGTGCATCTCGAGTAGACAATGCACGACTAAATGCTGCCAAATTAGAGTGAATTCGAGAAAAGGGTGAATATGTGTTGTAAGAGGAAGATCTGCAAGTGCTACAAGAGGAAATCGTCTGTAAGAAGTGGATGTTTAGAAGAGAGGTTTAATTCTTAGGTTTTCTTGAGAAGTTGTCGATTGACACTCTCACAGGAAGCTTCTTGTGGGCGCTCCCAAATCTGTTGTACTTGTACTCTTTACATTCTCTTATATAGTGGATATTCGACACGCCTCATTGAGGCGTCTCCTGACACATGTTCTTGATGCTAAGTGCAATTGTATATAATTGAACATAAGAATTGACTAAGTAAACTTGAACAAGAATAAGTGTATGTGTTTTGAGAGGTGAAGTCTACCAAGCTCTCCATCTGGGTTAGTCTCGCCACTGACAAAGGACCTCAAATTATGTCACATGATCTAAAGGAAGGAATGAATCTTCGATCTTAGGTCAAACCTTTAGACCCATAACACCTTTCAATTCTTGAATCACCACTATTGAAATTTCAACTTTTCCTTCTTTACACCCAAATAATGTTTGACAAAAATATATCTAAAATTTAACACTATATATATCTATATATATATATATATATATATATCTTCCTATTTTAAAAGTTTGTTATCATAAACTCTTATTTAATATATACTAAATATGAAATCACTTAATTAAAAAATTCAAAAAATCTATAAATTAAAGAATATATATATATATATATATATATATATATATATATAACTCATTTTTTAACCCATAACATTTAAGAGTCTATGATTTTATTTCAACAAACACAAAAACAAAGAAACTTCTTATTCATAAATCTTAATTACTCACAAAGGACCTCAAATTATGTCACATGATCTAAAGGAAGGAATGAAGCTTCGATCTCAGGTTAGACTTTTAGACCCATAACACCTTTCAATTCTTAAATCACCACTATTTGAAATTTCAACTTTTCCTGCTTTACACCCAAATAATGTTTGACAAAAATATATTTAAAACTTAACTTTTATATATATATATATATTTTAAAAGTTTATTCTCATAAACTCTTATTTAATATATACTAAATATAAAATCATTTAATTAAAAAAATCTATAAATTAAAGAATATATATATATGAATAACTCTATTTTTAGCCCATAACATTTCAGAGTTGACGATTTTATTTCAACAAACACAAAAAACAAAAAAACTTCTTATTCATAAATCTTAATTACTCAAACTAGCCAACGAAAATACCTATAATTTTAGGTCTTAAAACGGCATCCTAATTAACACATATTTTATAGTAAAACTTATTAAAAGTAAAATAAAAAAATTCAAATCAAACAACCCTTCCATTCACATACACATGCACATGCACATGCTCACAAGGCACATGCATGCTTGTCGTGAAGGGTAACATCATTCAAAACGAAACAAATCATGGCCCTTCACAAATCATGTAGAGATAAATACAAACTTAAAATTAAATAAACAATATCTTTTTTTATGGCATGATATTTAACTAGTGTTCATGAGAGTCTTCAACGAATGAGAAGGTCCTCGAAAACCAAACCAAACAATAATTGTCATTACATTCCCCAATGCTAACTAATTGAACATAAATATTAATTTATGTTTATCCATCACAAATGATAGGGACAAAGACTTTGGAGGCTTTCTTTCTTTATTTTGCCATAGTTGGCACATTAGCTGGCATTTTGTTAGGCGTCCAAACCATCCTAAGCCATCAAATTTATAATCTTTGGAGATTAATATATTAATACTTTACACTATTGTCAAGATAAAGGAGAATAAATCTAATCAATAAAAAATACACTTTTAAGGAACGAGATTATGGCAACATATTACTTACCGCATTCAAGGCAAAGGCAAAGGCAAAGGCAAACAGTTGGCCCATAGAGCATGAGATAAGTCAATCCTCATCCCCATCACAATCAAATGTAAACATCAGTAAGATTAGGGATCCCCAATCCGGAAGGAAGGCAAGCAATAAAAGTTGGAGATTTCCCCACATTTGACCCTTTCACAACGTGTCTAACAAGTCAAGGATGGCCTCAAATGCATTTTTCTAGGCAAAGATAAAGATAACATGCCTGCCTCCATGTTGTTTCTTATTGTTGTGCGGCGTGCCCCACCTAACCGTTTACTCTCCAAAACATGCATGCCACCCTAGTTGTGCTACGCTAATCATATGCAAGTAATGTATGTGCTACGGAAGGATTAGTTGTCCTAAGTTATTTCTCATAGGAGGCCAAGCACATAAAGTTAGAAGCATTGTACAAAAGAACATATTGATAGATATGTTCCATGCTTATATTTTGAGGGAGTTGTTTAGTGAAATCTAATTATGAGTGACGTTGGAGTGACGTTGGAGGTATATTTTTTTTATTCGATTTTTATTGAATAAAGTTTTTTTTTTCAGAAAGAAAAAAGCCCGTCTTTGTTATTCTCAGAAGAATCAAAGGTCATTAGTACAATCATCCCATCATCGGGTTACATACCATAATAGCCCACCAGAGTTCAGCCAGGGGAAAAGGCATAACAGCTATAAAAAAATGATCCCATCAGAAAACTATCTCATCATAAAGTGAGAGCTGTCTACTCATCCACATCTACCGAGTGCCAAAGGGCTCTGAACAACATTCTAAATAAAGTTTGTCTACTTTTATTGAATAAAGTTTGTCTACTTTTATTGAATAAAGTTTGTTATCGAAATGTGACCAAATATAAATAATAGATTTGAGTTGATGATTCTTAAGTTGTTAATTGTTTTGGCATTTTCTAAAAGAATTTATAAATTTACAAGATTTTGAGGATTTCAAATTAGTTATTGACTAGTTTTTGAAGAAGAGATCTCCAAAGAATATTCACTTAATCCACATATATGAAGGTATAGCTAGATTGATGGGTTCTTTTAGACAATTTTTTTTGTACATATTTACAGAGAAAGTAATACCCAAGCAGATCTGTTGCCGAAGACCGAATTCTAGGTTGGAGAAAATATCTTGCATAGATGGGAGTAGGTCAATGATACAATGAACTGTTTTTTACCTGGTCCTCACTCAAGGTAGATATACCAGTTCACATTTTTTTTTGCGAGCAACTCCTAGCTTATCTTTTTGACAGTAGGTTTTCATATTTTTTTTTACTTTTATAGATGACTATATACTACTTTTTGAGTAAAGTCTTGTAATGATGATGAACATAACCATGTTATGTGGTTTTGATATATGATGATAGAAGATCCCTAGATCTTTGTACAAAACAATTTGTCATTAATATATACAGTGTGGTTATTTTCCAAGGAAAAAAATAATGTTAGTATTGGGGTTATATCTATAGTATTGATGTAAAAGTTTAGAAATATAATAATTATTTTATTTTATAATGCTTTTGTATTTGTATATTAGAGATGTTAGGTTATTTTTTTTGTTATATGAGAGAGGTACATAACATTCAAATTTCTTCCTTTATATTAAAGTGGGTATAGTAATGTCTTTGCACCTACACAAGAGAAGCGCATGACTCATATCTACCCCATGTTAAAATGAGTATTTGTATTGTGTTAGTGTTAAGTTGAAATTCATCATTCTCCACTAATCAATAAAAAACATCCACATATACTACAAAAGTCTCCACTTTGTGATAGCATTTTGGAAGAAAAAAAATTTGTATTCATTTTTCCCGCAAAAAAAGGGTCATGCTTTTATCCAAGACAAAATTACAACTTGTAGATGCTTTATAGTACTCTTGTATCATTTTCAAAACAGAAAGATTATCATCGTCAACCCCTAGAATATGATAACTCTAGGCCATAAACCAACAAAATATCCAACATATTTACATCACAAAATTAAGTTCCTATATAAAAAAATTCCAAAATATTTGATTTTATTAAATATACAAAATAAAGTATACCATTTTACACCAAATAAAGGTCACATCATCAACCTCCATAAGAATAACATAGATAGTAATAAATCAAAATGGATGCCACCCAAGGCCAAAAAAAAATTGTACACCATTAAAAAAAAACACAAACTAATACACCCAAGATCTATACATAAAATCATACAAGTACTTGTGGTGATATCATCCATGTTAAGGAGGGTATCTATCTTTACGGGTTAGATCCCATGCTTTGGTTGCAAGGTGAAGAACAACTTATATAGGTTTCCATTCATCATCACATTTTTAGGCACCACATGCATTTTAGTTAAAAAATGGGTAAAAAAACAACAAGAAACTTGTCAAGTAAAGATACATAAGGAGTATTAGGCAAAGGCCAACTTCTTTGCCACT
>LPNX010495945.1:229791-276064 GCA_001517045.1 Pseudotsuga menziesii | reverse complement strand
TTTGCGTAAAATGAAGGATTGCAATCTTTCTTTATATCTAATACAAAATAATCAATAATTTTATTATAAGCTTTAACATAACATCTTTCTTACTAGTACTAATACAAGATAACATTCTATGTTTTTTTTCTTTTTTTTTCTTTTTTCCTTTTACTACTAGATTTTGTATACAATGACATGCATTTTGTTGGCATTCATAAATATAAGAATTCATGGAATTTTACCATCATATATAGGCGTTAGCTTTCCACCCGACCATTTGCACCGATCGGACGACCTGGCTTGCATGAGCTGTCACATCCGACATTGCTGGTCGTCCGATCGGTGCAAATGGTTGGGTGGAAAGCTAATGCCTCATATATATATAGAAAGTCTCTAAGAATTCATGGAATTTTATCATCATATATATGAGAAGTCTCTAGTGTAGTATTGAGATCCACTCTATACCTTAATTCGGTTGGTATTCTCCATTTCAATTTTATTATTGTTTTATATGTTCTTATTTGAAATAAAATTAGTTTTTTTCCAAAGAGTATATATATATATATATATATATATATATTCTTATTTATGATTTTTCAATTTTGTTGAATTTTATAGATTTCATAATAAAATTTTAAGTCTTGATTAATATTTTGAAATAAATTAAAAATATACCAATTCAATTTTTTTATTTAATTTTCTTTTAAATCAAATATTTTTTTTCCAAAAGCATATATAATTCTATTTAATTAATAAAAAATTTAATCGAAAATATTTTAATCATTTAACATAAACAAAATCAATATTTTTTTTATAACAAAACAGAACTTAAAAAAACAAACAACTCAAAACAATAAATAAATTCATCCGCCTTTAACTCACTCCTTAATTTCTTAAGGCACGTCTTTAATCTATCATACATATGCTCTTCAACATTTGTACATTATTTTTAATAAATGTTGAATATTTTATATTTTTATAACTATACATTTTATATTTTTATAAAAAATTTGTTCATATTTATTTGTAAAAATCCTTATATATCACGATTTCTATCAAGAATCAATATAATATCTAATTAAAATATTTTTTTTTATCAACACCAAACCTAGGGTTCAATAATAAAACAATAGTTTAATTAAAAAATAAAAAAAACACACATAATATTAAACCCTATTCTAAACACATGCAAGCTAGTTTGTTGTCTCAATGGCCTTCTTGTTATTAATCAATGCCTTCTTGTCATCAACTCACTATTTATTAGTTTATTAACTAGTAAATTTATTTTATTTATTAGTTTATTAATAATTTAATAAATAAAACATTGCGAATTTAATACACTTATATTCTTTTACAAATAATCTGATAAACAAAACATTGCAAAAAAAACCACTCCCTATGAATTAATTATTAATCACTAATGTAACGAGAGGTTAAGTAGAATTGATATTCAGGTTTAAAGTCTTAAACCATCCTCAAAATCCTTTTTGGCGTTTCTCACAAAGAGAATAAAAAAATAAAACCGATAACCATGTAAGGCTTCCTTCTGAACAAGTTATTTTTTTAACTTGTCATGGCCTGAACTTGCTGAACTTGTATAATGTCTTTTGATTCAATGAATAACAAAGGCAGATTTTTTCCTCTTGAAAAAAAAAAGTTATTTTTTAACTTGTATATATTAAAAACAGGTCAAGTAGAATTGATACTCATGTTTAATGTCTTAAAACATCCTCAAAATCCCTTGGGTCTTTAGCACAAAGAGCAAATAAAAAAATTAAACCGATAATCATGTAAGGCTTCTTTCTAAACAATTTTTTTTGCTTGTATACATTATTTGAAAGTTATTTTTTCTAAACAATTTTTTTTGCTTGTATACATTATTTGAAAGTTATTTTTTAACTTGTATATATTATTATTTTTAGAATCTCTTGTTATATCGAAGAAATGAAATGCAAGTGGACATGATATAAATGTAAACAAAAATATAAAGAGAAATGAAACTAAATGAAGTGTTATAACACTAGTTGTTATTGACATAAAGCTTAAAACACACATAAATAATCATAACATGATGAAATACATAGAAATACAAGTTAGAGCTTATTTTAAAGTCCAAGTAAGTTGGAAAATATAAGTTTGTTATAAAAAATTAAAAAATAGATTAATACATTTTTAGAAGCAATAAATATTAACAAATTAAAGTAAATATGATTAAATTTTTATAATAATTTTTATAATAATTTTTTAATATTTGTATTTAAATGTATAACAATGTAAGCAATTTCATCATTGACTCTAGAATGATTTAATCAATTCTAAAGTTTTTGAGACCTCAAAAGTATTAATAGAAGGTTTAAACTAATAAATGATTAGATTTCTAAATCAAAGGAAGCTTGGCTTTCATCCCCTGTATTTTTTTAAGATCAAGACATGGACCCTCCAACTCACAATGTGTCCCAAATGTTTCTCTTCTAAGGTGACAAAATCACATTTAGAAGATTTGAGGTACATTTGGTGATTATTGAGGAACTATAAGACCTTATCCACATGCACCATATGTGCCAACTAACTTTTTTGTAGACCAAGATGTTGGAACATTAAGCTATGTAGGTCCATAACAACTCTGGATATTAAGGAGATAGTTAGTCAATAGTCAATAATCGACTAGGATATTCAACAAAGCGATTGACTAAAAGATCGATTGGATCCTGGTTGACTAAGCATTCAACTAGTTGGGCTATTAGAACAAAGTAGTTGAGTGGTGTATAAAACAAGGTGGAAATCAAGGAGTTTGTTATGCGCCCTCGCCATTCTATGTGTCGTCTTCCTCACTTGAAGGGAGTTGGTTCTGTATTGGTGCTATATAATATTACCTTAGGGGTCAATCTAAACAATGTGAGATACGTGTGTTGTGTATAGAAATATTTTGGTTTCTTACACTACAATGCATGTTGAACTATGCTAAGTGGTTCTTAAGTGTTGTAACGATGTCCTTAGATCCTAGCTCTCTCTTGGAATACTAGCTCTTTGATATACCTAATCCTTTTATTCTTCGACAAGGTTTCAAAGCTAGTGGTTTGAGACCTATCCTATTATCTAGTTCTTTGTAATTTGTCCAGTATACACACTTAGACTAATTCTGGGATTAGATATGTAGATCAGATTATGAATTTCAAGCAATAGATTATGGTTTTGCATGGCCACGATTCTGGAATATGGGCCCAAGATATGGAAATATTGTTGAAGAGTAAAGTGCATTGACAATTTACAAAAGCGATTGTTCCCGATTCAAAGGATGACCAGTAGGAAATTCTCATCAACGGGTAGAAGGATGAGGTTATAGGAGTAATAACAACCTACATCTCAAGTGAGATTTGCTTTCATACATGTAGGATCAAATATCTGAATATTGTCTAGAAGAAGTTGAAGGTTCTCCTTGTTAAAACTCGGAAAAGTTGGGTTATGTTGATTGAGAAAGAGTTGAACTCTTTGGATCTTCTATCTTTTGAAATAATTGAAGATTACTTGGCATGTGAGAAGGAAATTCAATTGAATTTGGGTGAATGTGGAAAAATTGCTTAATGAGGGGAAACTTGAGGTTAATCAACAAGCTCATCACCAAAGGGGAAAAGTCAACAAAATTATAGAGAAAGTGGTCGGCAATGCTATTAGGAGAAAGAACGTCCTTGCATCAACTAGATTGTTAAGAATAAACATGGTGATAATACTTCAACTAAGAAATGTAAAAAGAAGAGGATGTATCAATACAATGAGAAATCATAAGATATGAGAAGGCTTATTGGTAGAAGACCATGGATGTGGAGGAGAAAGTGAAGACGCTTATAGGATACATGTCAACTTGTAACACTAAACTTCAAAATGTAAGGGAAATAACTATACATTTTTTCTTGTGCTTCTCAGGCCTTGCATGCTTATACTTCGTAAGGTAAATGTATAGTTGACTTTGGTTGAACTCATCATATAGCTAAAGATGCTTCTCTCTTTCTTCATTTAGGCTATAGAAAAATAAATCTTTGAAGAAAATGATTATGTGCTTACTATTACTAGTTGTAGCAAGATTTATTGTTAGAATGGTATGATCACTAACATGTATCATGTACCTAGCTCGAGTTCCAATTTGTTGTATGTACCCTAACTAAGTCAAACTAGGAGGAAGGTCAATTTTTTGTTGGATCGTTTTGTTGTGAAGGATATGCACAAAAACATAATCTAGTCATTAAAGGTTTTCTTAACCCTAAGAATAAATTGTATAAATTTTGTGAATTTCCTAAGAAAGATCCAGGACCAATTACTTTCATAGCTCAAAGTGACAACCAGAGCAACTTTGGCATGGATGACTCGGGCACTAGAATTTTGTAAGCTTAAATCTAATGATGAAGAATAATATGGTTACTAGACTACCTAAGGTTATTCCCCTTGATGGAGTATGTGAAGAATTTATGTTTGGTAAGAATAATCAAACCATATTTAAAATAATGAAATATTGGAGAGAAAAGACTCAAATGGAACTTTTCCATAGTTACTTATGTTCCCTAAAAGAACCATCACTAGTTATTGCAAGGTATGTTTTGACCTTCATTTACGACTTTTCAAGGTATACTTTAGTATATTTTTTTGAAGAATAAGAGTCATGTCTTTGAAAAGTTTAAGGAATTAGCTAAAAACCATTGTGATTGACTTGTGAAATGTTTAAGGTTAGATAATGGAGAAGAATATGTAGGTAGGGATTTTGAAAAGTAATTGTGACACAATTGTATCTCTTGGTAGAGTTTTTGTACCTTACAAACCTCACCAAAACTACATTGCTAAAAGGAAAAATCATAGTTTGGTAGAAATGGCATTTTTTTTATTTACCAAATGTTCATCAAATAAGGTTTGGGAAAAAGTTGTTTACTTCTCAAATTATTTGTAAAATATTATTCAAACTAAATATATATGGGATGTGACTCCAATTGAGAAATGAAGTGGAAGAAAACCCTTAGCTGGACATCTTAGAACCTTTAGGTTCATATTGTGGACTTACATATGAGAGGATACAAAGAATAAACTGGATCAATAGTCATTCATTTATCATGATGGGATACTTCAAAGAGTCAAAGGCCTATATTTAACCCTATCAAATAGAAGATTATATACATCATATATGTTTCCTTTGATGATAAGACCTTAGTCATCACTCTGCTAAATTCCTCTTTTGGTTTGTTAAACAATGATCTTTTGGGAAATCTAGGGAATTTTGGATCAACTAACTACTTCATAGGACCATAAGCTACTTAGTCGATGAATTCTCCTAAAATTGATCTATAACCAACCTTCCATAGTAGAATCAACCACAGTTTTGGAACTCTTGCATAGTATAGAAATGATGATCTTGGTATAGGAACCCCTTGGACAAAGGGGGTTTGCCATTTTAGATAGGTAATTATGGCATTTGAATTTGTTGTGAGATATATCAATGATTAAGAAAAAATAGAAGTTACAAACGGTTTGGTAGTGTTGCTCTAATGACACATGCGATAAAGGCATGTGATCTAGATACATATGAAAATGCACATGGTTGATATGAATGGGAGAATGCTATGGTTGATGATTATTATTCCTTTATGAAGAATGGAACTTGGGATTTAGTTCCTCAACCACAAGGAAAGAATGTGGTGGAGTGTTGATGCGTCTACAAGATCAAATTGATGTCTAAAGGTGATGTTAAAAAACATAATGCTTGTTTGTAGCTAAGTGGTTTTCTTAGAAAGAAGGCATTGAATACACTGAAACCTTTTCCCTTGTTGCAAAGTTGAACTGTGTTCAACTGATACTTTCACTTTCTAGTCAGTATGGATGGGAGGTACATCATATGGATGCCAAAATTGTTTTTTTCTTTTGTAAGCAAGAGACTTTAAATTGTTGTTGAGGCCTGGAAATCGTAGGTAACAACAGTTAGGGATTCTCCCCAATAAACGTTCCCAACTAGCACGTTACTATTTGGTATGGGGAATCCGTCCGGTTTACGGTTCGGCCACCGTAGGTCAAGTAACAAATTAAAAGGTTTTACCGGTTACAGCCCGGTCCACCGTGTATATTTTAAGTTTTTTGTGTTTAAGTATGATGTGCAAGTGCCTATCTAAAAATGTAGATTGATAGAGATAACGAGGAGTGTCACAATGTGATGCGCAGGTTCTTACATATCGTCTTAACTCTCTCACATCTAAATCACACACAACAAGAAACTAAAACTAACTAACTAACCTATCCCTAGGGAGCAAAAGTATCAGTTATCAATGAGTAATGTATTTCTGCGCATGCATTAAGAAAATTTACAGATAGCTGTTACTTATTTCAGAACACATGAACATTAATAGATATATAAACAACAAGATAGCTTATTGTTTATCAAAACCTTCATTACTCACAGTGGAAATTTCACAGAATAAACTAGAGTGCATTCATAACATGAACATAGATTCAATGAGTTAGAGCGCTCTCACAGTTAATGGACATAAGCTGAAAACGAAATAGTTCACATTCAACTGATCCATAGCACAACATTTTAAACATTCCACCAAGCTTTCTCCAGTAGGAAACTTGTAATTCTTTATTGTAAAAGGAAATAGTTCTTCTTACAACATACTCTCACAAATGATATGGGAAAAAGTCCTCTTTACATCTAAACTCTCCTATATTTATACAAAAAATAAAAACCTTTGGGCTGCCCCTCGACTTTTGGGCTTCCCTAACCTTTCGATCCCAAAATTTTGTCCTGTAGTAAGTGCTCATAATTTATACAATATTTTACATTTAAAATAAAAAATTAAGAGAACACTTTATGAAGAGGGACCAACTTGGTCGCTGATGGACCTTTTCCAAGCCTGGGCCTCTACTGCTATCGATTTGCTCAGTAATCTGTTGGTATTTTTGAGATCCTGTTAATCTCAGACCCTCACTTTCTTCTTCTCTTTTCTTTATCTCTGCTTCTTCATTTCTCTTTCTCTTCCTTCCTTGCTGCCTCCTCTACAACTCTCTTTCTTTCTTCTTCCTTATTCTTCAACCAATTCTCTGCCTCTTCTGCTTTTGTCTTTTAGACATATCTTCTTTACAACAATCACCCTGTCATAAACATAGCATGTCCTTAGGCCATTTAGCTTTTACCAAAATAACAAAAATTGTATAGGTCTATTTACCTCTTGCATATGCATTCTGTAAAATAAACTATACACATTATTAATGCATGAAAAGAAAGAATGACAAGGCAAAGAAAATCCTGCAAGTTTGTGTCTCAAAATCTTCTAAGTCCACATCTAAACTAACTTGAAATCCTTCGATGAAAGCATGAACCATAACAATGTAACTGCCAATCCTCAAAACACCGAACCCTAAACTACGCTCTTCATCTCGGAAAAAACCTTGACTCGACCAAAACCCACGGAAAAACTCCGCCATCCCATAAAATAGAGTAAAAGCACACAAAAACAAGGACTAGAGGAAAAACGCGGGCTTCAACACGGATAAAAGATAAAATACTGCTCCGCATGTATATAACCATCGGCGGTCAAAGCACTGAGCATTGGGCAGATAGTTCACTACGTAGCCGCAATGGCGGGAGACAGACTGACTACAGCTTCCGCGATCAAATAAAATGTCGGTGATCGGAAGCTCTAAGGTTTATGCGTCGGCGGACTCCAAATATATCGGCAAGTGGAACCTCTAAACATCGGGCCGATAGATCACTACACAGCCGCAACAACAGGAAGTAGATAGACTACGGGTTCCGTGATAAGAAAAAATCATCGACGATCGGAAGCTCTAAGCGCTATGTGTCGGCAATTCAAACCTCAAAAATTTCGCAGTGTCGGTGATCCTGAGCACTAAAGGCCGTCGATAGTTATGTGTCGGTGATCGGAAAAACTAATCACTAACACATCGGTGCAAATAGTCTGATCGACAGCCGCAATGGTGAATAACAAACTGACTGTGGGTTCCACGCATCATAAAACCGTCGGCAATCGAGAGCTCTAATAACTTTGTATCGGTGACTCAAAACTCAATCCTGCCGCTGTGTCAGCGATGCAAAGGACTAGCCCTCCGATCACAGTAAAAAATCATTTCGATAGCAATAAAATAAACAGAGTCATTGAAAATCGAAACTGATCGCTTGTACAACGACAACTGGTCATGGGTCATACCAGGACCAAGAATCCATTCTTGTAGTGCCACAAACTCCTCCACAGGTTTCACCACCTCCAAGTTAGCCGAAATCTCCTTTGTACTTCTTCGATTTTATCCTGAATGTATTGTGGGACTGTGAATATATAAAGCCATGCGGATTGAGAAACTCGAAGCTTCTCATGATTAACTGTTTTCATACCCACACTCATGCTCCCCTTACCTTCATCACACTACTCCATAATCTCCAACCACCTTAATTCCATGCTACCGAGATATGGCTTATCAACCACCTTTAAAATGGATATCAATGCACGTTGAATCCATCTACCACCTTGGAGTCTAACCATATACTGGATGAATACTCGAATGACATCACCATCATTAAGATCCATAATACTGCTCTAGAGTTCCCACACCTCAAAGCCAAAGCCTGTACCCAGGGTTGAACTCTCACCATTGAAGACAAACATTCTCTATAAATAGCCATATTGCTTTGTTTGAGCACATGATTTTCCATTAATTTCCATAATCATGCCCTTATGTCGCTCCCATCTTCCCATCGACCACATAATCCACCCCCATATCCTCTTATCATTACCACCTCGCTTCATGGTAGTCCGATCACCCAACACTTGTCCCTCGACACTCTCCATGTACTTTGTCCATTTGAGCCTCTTATTCCCTATTGAAACTCACATCTAGCGATGGATGTAAAAAGTGTCATTTTGTATGGTGATCTCATTTTATATGGAGCAACCCATTGGGTTTGAAAGGGATGGTAGTCTTGTTTTTCAATTGAATAAATCTTTGTATGGTTTGAAACAAGGCCCCAAGGCATGGTATGAGAAGATTGATTATTTCTTCCTTAATCTCGATTTCAAACATTGTTAATTAGATCACGGTATCTATATATTGCATATAACTAGTAAAAAATGTTAATTGGTGCAATGCAGTGGA
Organism: Pseudotsuga menziesii; assembly: GCA_001517045.1. Taxonomy (NCBI): domain Eukaryota; kingdom Viridiplantae; phylum Streptophyta; class Pinopsida; order Pinales; family Pinaceae; genus Pseudotsuga; species Pseudotsuga menziesii. The sequence continues at coordinate 266,944 of LPNX010495945.1, read as the reverse complement.
TGACCTAGTCACTAGAAGCAATATTAATTTAATTTTGGGTTTGACGAAACAACTGGAAAAAAACACTTGAGATGATTGACCTTGGTTTATTTTTTATTTTTTGGGCATACAAGTTTACAAATGGATGATGGTATCTTTATTTCTTAATCTAAATATGCTTGAATATTTTATAAAAGTTTAGAATGGAAGACTATAAACCATGTGCTACATATTAATAGTCAAGTGTGAATATAACCAATTGTGATTATACGAAATTCAATGCTACACTCAAATGATATCTTGTTTGTATCCTTATCCATTTAACTCACAGTCGACCTAATATTTCCTTTGTTGTTAGTTTGGTTTCTTGGTTTATGTAGGATTCATGAGAAAGTCACCTTAAGGCTGCAAAGATAATTACTTGTTTTATCAAGGGAACTCACCAACTTGGTATAAAATATTGTAGTGATAAAATGAACCAGTTACTCACTTATAATGACTCAAATTTGGGCGGAGATGGTGAAGATAGGATATATACATTTTGTTATGTTTTTCATCTTGGTTTCGAACCCATAGTGTGGTATTCTAAACTGTAGAAGGTGGTCTCACTTTCAACCATAGAAGCAATGTATCATGGTGCAGTGTATGTTGGCACTAAGGAGATATGGATATGACATTTCATGGATGAATTCGGTTTCCAGTTGAGACATTGACTACGGTATATTATGAAAATCAAAGTGTGATACAAGTTGCAAAGAATCCTATTGCTCAAAAAAAGATGCACCATGTAGAGATTCATACTCATTACTTGAGAATATAATAAGCTATACTATATAACAAGCACTAGACTATGATAGTCGTGAGATTCAAGTTCATGAATATAATAGATAACAAGTATAGTCATAAGCAAGTAATAAACTATAATCAAATATTACTTGAGAAAAAGACTATAATATTCATCAACTTCATTCTCATGACTATAATAGGTAGCAAGTATTAATCTTCTCATACTCAAATTGAGGAATGACAAGTCATTATAAGGAAAACATGGTTTAGTGGAAGTTCTTGCATAAACACTTTTCCATGCTTTGCTATTATAAAAGGTGGTTTTTTTTCCCGAAAAAAGATCACAACTTAAAATTTTTATTTAAAAGAACTTGAACCATATTGTTCATTGGCATAAATGTCTTACACAAAGATATGATCAGATGTTACAACAATAACATCAACCATCCAACCCAAATAACCCCATTATAGGTTAGCCAAAAACATGCTAAAATCATTCTTACTAAAAACTGCTCAAACTGAGCTAAAAAGCATAACAAGGCCATGATATAAACTCTCTGCCACAGGAAAAAAAAATGTTGGAGTACCCTTTGCCTAGTAAACCTCAAGATCCATTGATTGTTGAAACATTTTGAAAGCTAAGCCCCCAACCATGAGCATCCAATACGAGGGGATATCCATGCTCGTCCAACCTGGAGAGGTTCGAAAACAAATAAGGCACCACTGCTCAAGTTGAAATAACAACATGTGACGAATCTGCAATGGGTCAAAACAATTGTTAGTTGAGTATACCGCCACAACGTAGCTTCCTACGACTTGGCTAAGCCGCAACCGTCGCTAGTCTGTATCTGTGGGATGAGCCATCACCTGCAGAAAGGACACCACCTACACCAAGCCACCATCTGCCATTGTCGATCCCACCACCTCTCCTTCTGCACTGACATACAATCTAAATCAGTTGCCTCATAGGGTGAAGGAGAAGGGTAGCTAAGGAAGGATTCCTAGCCGCCACAAACAATGAACACAAACAACTCTCAAAATAATTATGCCATAGTTGCAGAGTTCTCGAATTACAATGAGGTTAACTTATAAAAGACAATTGGAGGTTCTAGCAAACATTTTCTCCATGCCGTGCCTCAAATTGTTAAGGTGCAAAAGTGCACTTCCGTAACAAATGCACTAATTCCCTTATATATAAGTACAACCCACAAACCATTTCAAGAAGTGGCATCCCACATTTTGAATTTTCTCTAAAAACAATTTATAGACAACGTGTTGTAAACATTTAAACACATTAATTCTAAGTGGACATAATCTAGTTTTTAGTACATCAAGATATAAATATGTTTACTAGTTTCTTTGATGGAGCAAGACAACAAGGAATGTGTGGTGCAGGAATGGTTTTCAGGATTAGTTCAAATCATGTAATAAATCTATGGATGGGGAAGGAAAATGTACAAATACAAAAACATAACTTTTTTCTTTATGGGGTCTCCTCTGGTATGCAAAGAAAATAAATTTTATCTCTCTCCAGGTTGTTGGGGAGTCAAAAATTATCATTGATTGGGCATAGGGTGATATTTCATTACACGCTTTGAGTCCGGAACACTGGATGAGAAGGGTTAAAAGTTTGATTTATGATTTTGTACATGTTTCCTTTAAACATATCTACAGGGAGTACAATGGGGAAGCATGCAAGCTTTCTAAGAGGGCCATTGGAAATATGGATGACAATAATACTTTTCAAGAATATAGAGATGGAGATATTTTGGCCTCTAGCAGCTTAAAAATATTTGTGAAAGATTAGATACTTTACTTCTTATTGAAGTATTCAGTAAGTTATGTAAGCAATTTATACGTATTTTGGGAATTGTCTTTTTGATTTGGGACATAGTAAAACTGGTTGGTATCAGGGTTTATTTTTGTATAGGAAGATGAAATCTTTTGATAGTAATGTGAGAAAGGGTTTTGTGGCCTATTTTTGGAGGTGTCTCTTCTCCATTATAAGAAGTAATGCTTTGACACAACTTCGATTTCATAGTAAAAATTTGTTTTTTTCCAGTATGAAAATAAAATCTCTCTCACTCACACACACACATTCAAAAGGTGGAATTTCACATTTAAATTTTATAAAACATGGGTTGAAAAAAAATCACAGTGTGTACTAACTTATATCAACCCACATGATTATACGTATAACCCATTGTTGGTGTGTTCGGATAAAAGGCACACGAAATTAGGGTTTAAAAATAATTAAATTTAAACAACCATTTTAATAGAAATACAAAGAATTAATTTTAAACAACCATTTTAATAGAAATAAAAATAAAAATAACTCATGGCACTTAATAAACCAAACATAAAAGCACATGGCTTAACATATAAGATGTAACATTATAGTATTATTATTTTAAAATAAACTCTTAGCAATGCACCTTGTATCTATATATTCACCAATGAAGCAAGATGTTGGTGTACCATGGTAAGGTAAGATAAAAAAAAATAAACATATTTAAATTGGTTTTTCATTTAAACCTTTTTCAAGTGCTTCACACACCTTTAAACATTGATGCTCCCAATTCCCTTATGACTAATTCATTGTCTCACTCTTTTAAATTGTTGGAATGTGTGCATGATTTTTATTTATGGTTAAATGAAGTTTGTTTTTGAATTTTTAAAAATATTGATATATTATTTTTGGGATTATCTATGTAGAGTAGATTATTAATCTATGATATATAACCATGAGTATTAGTCACAATTAAATTTTTTTTATTATATTTTGAATGGTTCACTTAACACTTGTTGCATCAGGTTATCTTTATAGTGGTGAAGAGGTGGATTGAAAATAGAGAAATTAATTACATGGCATTAATCATCATCTCCAAACTTGCATAGTTAAGCACACTTGAGGCAAAGGAATCTTGGGATTGGTGACCTTCGAGGAAGACTTGGTTACCAGGTGCAAACCCCATAGGTGATGATTGATGCCATGTGATTCATTTTTCTAATTTCAATCCCACTTCTTTACCCCTATGAGCATCTCTCAATGCAATAAGTTCCAAGTGGGCTATTCCAAGTAATGAGAAATTGGTGAATTGCAACTAATATTCATGGATATGAGCCATAGAGTAATGACTTAATCTACACAGGTAATCCCAAAGATGATATATCATATGTTGAACTACAAAATCCTCTTAATACTCGATTATAAGAGTCAAGGGGCCTTTAACTAAATATTTTATAAGGCACGATACTTGCTAAGGTTTTGTAAATGTGCTATCAAGATAAGTGAGCTTGACTATGTGAAACATTCTACAGCTAAGCACTCTTGAGTTAGAGGAGTCTTGGTATGGGTGACCTCCTAGAAAGTCCTAGTTATCGAGTGCAATCCTATAGAGGTGATGATTGTTAGATTTTCTTAAGATCTAATTATATTATCTAGGATCTTTACCTGAAAGAATAACAAGTACAAAAAAATGCATAAGATATAAAAGATACACAAGACGCAAATATTTTCATGAGGGAAACCATAAAGGAGAAAACCCAACAAACTTCTTCAGAATAGTAAGATGATCAAAAGCAGTAATAAGAAATGTTCAACAACTATCTTTCTCTCCTCCTCTAACTCTCTCTCTCTCTCATGCGCCTTAGAGAGTGTGGGAGATGTATAAATGAGGGAGAGCGCCTCCCTATTTATACCCTTTCAAGTCACAGACCAAATATAAGACTCGAGCCTACATGTCATCTCACATGGGGCCCACTTTTCCTAAAGAGACCAAAATTACATATTACATGATTTTACACTGGGGACTATTGCCCCGAATTACAACGGAGGTTGTACCTCAAGGTCTAGACGCAATTTAGACATCACGTAAAGGGGTAACACACATCCGCAATTAGCGTGCAAAAACATACAATGATAATATACATCAAAATATCTTCCGAAGTTACAAATACATCAACACTCCCTCTTAACTAGGAAGGTATTCTCTCTCTACACAGTCATCAACACATATGGTCAGGTCTTCATCGCATCGTCATCATCAAGGAGTCATAGAGTCTTCATCATAGGTGCTGCAATCATATTCTTATAATTTGATCATCATCCCATACTATCAGTCATCATAAGTTTCTACAGTGCTAGCCCTTTTTCATGCTGGATGTAGGCCTAGCATCCATGTAGGTCTTCATCATCTCTGCGAGCAAGCCATAAAGTACTTACATCTTAGGACTTATTATATTCCTCTTACAAAACTTGTAGGATCTCCTAGGATTGATTATATGCCACTGCAAAACTTGAAGCAACGTCCCAAGACTGATTACATGCCTTGCAACACCTGTGTACCCTACTATTACCTCATTATCTTCAGATAATTTCATAGTCACACGGAGCACAACCCAGATACAAATAACACAACACTTACATCCACCGGCATGGGAGGACAAACCTACCACCATTCGAGAAAGGATCATCATTTACATCAACGGCCATGGGAGGACCAACCTACCATCATGTCGAAAAAGCTACAGCAGTTACATCAATGACCATGGGAGGAACAACCTACCACCATGTCGGAAATGCTCCAACACTTACATCGACGACCATGGGAAGACCAACCTACCACCATGTCGAAAAGGCTCCAGCACTTACATCAATGACCATGGGAGGACCAACCTACCACCATGTCAAAAAGGCTTATGTGTATTTGCGTATTCTGGACTTATCACTTCCCCTTGGGAGGAACCTCAATTTGAAGTACACCAAGCTTTTCGCTGAAGTATTCAAACTTCACTCTGGCTATTTCTAGCATAGAATCACATCAGGACTAATTACGTCCAAGGATAACCTATGAGCTTCTCCAGGAATTATTACATACGAGGACAACCTACAGGACTAATTACATCTGAGAAACCTACGAGCTTCACCAATATTTTATGCTCATAAAACATGTCTCATTGGCTATGCTAGAACTCATCACTCCCTCTTTCAAGAGATATCGATCTGGATCACATACTGGAACTACATTGCTCCTCTCTGCATCATAGAAAAATGCAACTCAGATCAATCAAATCAAATAGTAGCTTTCAAAAGAAACATACTACCTCACAAATAGCCGAGCAAGTGGCAACATATCTTGCCTCAGCTGTACCCAGTGCCATGCAGGACTGCATCCTAGCAAACCAGTAGGCCATACTGTATCTCAAACTGATGAAGAAACCCAAGGTGCTCTTCTTCTCAGTGGCACTACCAATACAAATCAACATAACCATGCAGGTTAGTTTTCTGATTTGTATCATACTTGAGCCCATACTCAACTGTACCCTTCAGGTACCTCACTGCATGCTTTGCAACTAGGTGAGCATGTCTCAGATCCATCAGGAACTGGTTTAGGTTGTTCACAACAAAGCATATGTCTGGTCTCGTATTCGTCAGGAACATCAATGAATAAATCATCTGATGATACATCGTGGCATCAACAGTCTCTAATGAAGCATCACACAGAAGCTTCAAGTTTGATGCCATAGGTGTGGTTATCGCCTTGTGGTACAATATTATGAATTTCTTCAGAATCTCCACTGCATACTTTTCTTGACTAAGGAAAATCTCATTTGCATTCTTCCACACCTCCATGCCTAAGAAGTAGTACAATATCCCTAGGTCTTTCATCTTGAACTCTATAGCAAGTCTCCTTCTTGCATATTTAAAGAGTTCCTCTTTGTCTGTCAGGAACAGGTCATTGACATATTATAGGGGCATCACTGGTCTTCCACCTTCAACCTTGAAGTAAAGGTTGGAATCTTCTTTACTCTTAGTAAATCCTAGAGCAATTAGTAAGCTGTCCATCTTGCCGTACCATGTCAAATTTGAGGATATTCTGTAGTCACTCCCTCTAAAGCGGAGCATCATTCTCCCTCTGCCTTTCACACTCTATGTATTGAAACATTCTGTAATGGAGTGACAAGTAGCTCCCTCTGCTACTAATATTCTATGTATCCATCTAGGGTCACTGGATACCAAGATCCTCTATCTTGAACTTTGTTGAAATTTTTTTCTCGCACCCATCTGTGAGCTTGACATCCTCTATAGGATTTCATCTTCAATCTTGTAGCAAAGGTTAAGATCTTCATCACTCTAGGTGATCTTCAAGATATTTATGTAAGTGTATGTTATATCCCATGGGTGCCTTATGAGCTCGTACAAGGCCTTGTTTAATTTGCACACATGAGTCTTCCTGTCATGTGTCTCAACTCCTAGTGGCTTCTCTACGTATACTTCCTCCTTGAATACATCATTCAAGAATTTTATCTTGATTTCAGCTGATGTATCTCCCATCTCATACATGTACGTATGGATATAATGGAAGTGTACCTCATCACTGGTGCAAATTTCTCTTCATAGTAAGCTCCTTCTTTCTTATGAGAAGCCTCATGCTACGAGTCTTGCCTTGTATCCCCCGATGCTCCCATCTACTGCATGATGGATATTGTAGATCCATATGGAAGACACTACGATCTTCCCTTCAGGTCTCGACACTAAATCCTAGACATCATTCTTCTTGAGCTAGTACTCTTTGATCATAGTCTCCTTCCCTTTCTTCTTGGCTACTTCTTCATAGCTAGAAGGCTCTGCATCAATGATGTCGCTCAACAGTGTCACATAACTAGAGTGTGTTTGAGGCCTCTTGTTTTCTTTGGAAGTCTCATCACACTTTTTTCATCTTGGATTATTTCTCGTGCCCAAGGTGGTCTTCATCTCTTAAGGTGGATCTACCATTCTCTTTATATTCTTCTGAAGTTCTTTCTTTCACCATGGTGTATTTAACTTGGGAAGCTTCAGGTTGCTCTTCTGAATTGTCTTTACTTGTTCTCTAGAATGATCTACAAGTCAAGTTCAATTACATGATTAGAAACATCTCATAATTTCCAAAACATATTAATAGTGACAAATATATGTCACATAGCCATGCAACTATTTTAACCGATGCTACAACATTCATTCATATCCCTTACACATAGAGTAACTTCTAGATTCTTTCTATCCCAATGTTATTAAGAGTGTGTACTACTCCTAATATGTCAGCAAAGAGGTCTTAATCTAGAAAATGGAATTTTGTACAACACCATTGACTTTTTACCCATCATGTGCAATTCAATAGTATAAACACAAATAATTAAACATGCAAAACACATCATTGAATATAAACAAATGCACGACCAAACAATATCATGAAATGACAGTTGAATACTTTTGTTTATTTGTTTGGTGGGTAGACTCCTTCTTGAGCCGTCAGCTTCATCATTTCTTATCCAAATGATAGGATGGATAAGAGGTTCTTCATGAGTTGATTCCTTCATATTCCTCATCATTTGAGGGATCTTATTTGAATAATGAGATCTTGATATTCAGTTGCACCCATATTCTCTTCTCTTATTATGAGTCGAGCTTCTTCTTGTGTGCACTCTTCTCAGAGTCTGCTGAAGGTAATCAACTTCCTTCTGGCACACATTCCTTGAGTGAATGAACCCCATGTTCTTGGGAGGCCATTCAAGGAGGTTATAACAATATCTTCTTCTTCTTCGATTGCTTCATCATAGCATCAAACACTTCATTTTGGTGTCTTCAAGGATGAAACATGAGGGATGAGATGATCTCTAATAGAATCTACAATGATTCTCTTGGCTCTAGCCTTAGCTTAATCTCCCTCTGGCTCTTAGAACGTCCTTATTGAAATTCTGATCCAATTTAATTTATTCAAGGATCACAGAGGTCCTATACTTCCATACTTAGAAGTTGTCAGATTCATTAAGCTTGTCATCAAGTTGTGCGTGATTAGTCATTTTAAAATGAGAACCTTAAATGTAAATAGCAAAGATTTAGATCTTACCGATTTGAGGTGTTCGACTTGGATGATCTAGGGTTTGTTAGAGAAACCATAATTTTTCAAAATTATGATTAGACAGAAATATTGGCCTCTTCAAGGTCCGGTGTCCAATGTACTCCTTTTTTTCTGAAAACAATGGTGGGAAGCTCCCAGAACAGTAAGCCCTAGTTTTCCAATTTCTTCTATAGAAATGGATGAAATTGATTCTACTCTATCTCCTAAGTTTCACATCATTACAGTATGAAAATTCTCACCAAGATATCTTGATATGTCTTCTTTCCAACCCCATAGGTTAGAGAAGAAATGGATTCTCCAAGTGGGACTTATGCTAAGTTTCCCAAGGTGACTATTTTGGGGACTGTTCAGCATATAGAACTTGTACGGAATTCCACGTATAAGTGTTTCACATTCTGGGTCTGAAAAGCGTACCACAAAAACTACAGTCCTAACCCTACTTGTAAAATATTGTGAAATTTTGTTTGGACCTTCCTATCCCAAGATATAGAAAATATCCCGAGGTCACCTATTTATGACAGTATTCTAGAGGAGGCTGAAACCATGATTTGGAGGAACCATATCTCCTGAAGTATAGCTAAATGTGTATGTGTGAATGCTGAATGTGTTTGAAATACTTGTGTAAATTTTGCATTGAATGAATGATTATAGATTTTCTTATAGATGAATAGATGTATATCAGTCACATTGTATCAGTTAAATACGAGTATGTTGCACAACTACCATTGATATAATAAGTTGCATAAGAGAAGCTGAGTTGCAGCCTAACTGTTGGATCACATTGAAGATAAATAATCCACCCAAAAACCTCGTTGAGAACCTTGGTAAAAGGCCATGGTACTAGAAATCCCCCATCCAACTGTGGAAACATGGTTATGGAAGTTACCCATTCAAGAGAGATATCTCAGGTGAGATGACATTTGCATCGCAGGTGCTGCCAACTGAGCCTTGCTCTGTCGGGCCGATATATTGGGCTTTTTTGCGTTGAGCAGAAGGGACTGAACCTGGGTCAGGATACTTGGAGGAGGGATAGAATCCAACAAATGGTTTCGTCGTGAAGACCTGAAACATTTTGGTAAGGGATATGTTGTGGAAACCAACGAAACTAGAGATCCGGGATTGGGAGGATTTCAAAGAGTTAGAATTTGAACGAAAAGAAAGTGAAGGATATTGGTGGAACCCAACAGAGTGGTTGGTCCGGTACATCTATACAGACATTCATTTGATTTTATTCTCTTATTTTCCCATTGTGTTGCATGAATGGTTGTCTAGGTTGGAAACCCAACAAAGAAATTTTTAGGGAGGAGAAACGAAGGAGTGGAGTACTTAGTCAATTGAGCAACTGGAAGGAGTGAGAAACCTTGCGTCGAGGGATGTGGATTTTTGGATAGATATTATCTTAGAGCGATACATTACTGAGTTTGTACTTGACACAATAACCTCATACAGTGAGGTAGAGCGGAATTGTTTTCAAGGACCATGCGGTAGATATCTGTCATCTTTAAAGACGTGGATAAAAATGCTTGTCTGTGAAAAGGGAATTCTTCAAATGTGACAAGTGAAGGCTGCGATAAAAAAAAACTGGGTATGTCACAACATAACTCTATAAAAAATGACGCATCCTGAATTGAGATGTTCCCAGAAGATAGTGGAACTAAACTAGAGTCGGGATTTATAAGAATCTAAAGAAGATTTAGATCCGACAAGCGAATAAATACTTTGTTAGGAAGAGGGATTTGCAACACGAACAAAGAAGAAGAGGGCTACGAGCTTGCGTTGTACTTAGAAGAAGGGTCTTGCGACAAAGAAGAAGAATATCAACTGATCTCTGAAGGAGACACAGAAACTGAAGAGTCGATTAAAGCTCAAGAACAAGAACACTGTTACAACTCGCCTACAACACCACACACATCGCTAGAGGTAATATCTAGAGACTTATCTCCAAGTTCATTTGTAAATACAAGTATTACTAATGCTATAAGTAGCGGACAAGGGAGTCCGACTAGCAAAAATTTTGTTTCAACTCTACCAACAATAAATATAATGATTGGATCTGACATTAAGTTACCAATATTCAATGTAAATGGGTTGGAGGACCCAGAACAACATTGGTTCATTTGTGAGTCTGTGTGGACTGTGCGATAGATCCATAAAATCATGTATTTGTCCTGTTAGAGCCAAAAGTCGATTATGAACTATGATGAGAATATCAAGAAAGCACAGATGATCATGACTCTACAAGGTCGTGCGGTTGACTAGTACATGAAATTTTCCATAGTGCCAGTAGGAGTTGTCCAAAAAACGCCCGACGAGATTCGAGTGGGCATGATAGATGATTTTAGAAAGCCAAATTATGAATTATAGTGCATCACCGAGATCAATGAAATTAAGCAACTATCGACATAATCTGTCTGGGACTTTGACCAGAGATTTAAGACATTGATGGCCAAAATGAGCTTCCAAATGTCAGATGTACAACATAAGGAACGATTTATTGTTGCCTTGTTGCCACACATCTGAACCGCGTTTATGCAACAGAATATTGTGTCGCAGATAAAAGCTTTGGAGATATAAATGAAGCTAGAATCCTCACTGATTGGAGATAGCGGCACATGAATGATGCACATTCAATCGCATCTTTCCAACCTTACGGTGCAGCTATAGGACCTTAAGAGAGGAAAGGAAGTTCAAGAAGAAATATGGTGTACAAGATGTAGAACATACAGACACCATAAAGACAATTTCCCAACGCTCATGAAATACGTCACAATAGGAGCGCTGGATTCGATAAATACCCAAGGGATGCCTTGGTGTAGAATATGCCAGACTAGGGCCACAAGTCCAAAGATTGTATGTACTTATAGAAGATTGTAAGTGCACCAATTAGTCTGTATTGTAAATTTTGTAAATCAGTAGGTTATGATGAAAAAGATTGCATAGCACTTTAGATGTTGCAAGAAAAGACGATGGATACCTACTTAATGAAAAATAATGAGCAGATGCAAGATGAACGATCCCAGCCTCAGTATCAACCTACTCAATATCAACAACCACAATACCCTCAGCTGCAATAACAAGAAAATCAATATCCACAACAACAAAAATACCCTAAACAAAGGGGGGGGGGTGGAAATTTTTGAGGCTAAGGACAACAAAAAGGAGGAGGATTTGGTTGTGGAAGAGGTCAAGTCATATGTTACAATTGTGGACAACTAGAAAATTTTTTCCGAGATTTCCAAAGTCCTGCAAAAACATGTACATATTGTAAAGAATTTGATCACACTATTGAATAGTGTTTGCAACTAATTGCGAAATGGCAGGCTCGAACTGTCGTCAACCCTAATCCGAAGCAGAAGTAGAATCTGAATCCAAACGCCAATTAGAACATTCATATTATTTCTGTTGAGCCGAGAGAACCTCATATGCTGTGGTTACAAGAGCAGGTGCTACGACAGGTGCAGACCAGAATACACAACAAGCACAACTGCAGGTGAGACCCGCGACACAAAAGAAATCCCCGCTAGATGTCCAAAAGGAGAAGGAAGTCTTCTTGGATGTGTGACCATAGTTTGTTGATGCTAATCAACCGTCGACATTGGGAAAAGTGAAAACCATGCCTGAACAATTTGAACAGTTACTGTGGAAGCAACCAATGAAAAAGGTTAGTAAGCTTAAAGAAATTTTCAGAAATTGTTTATCACTAATCAATGATAAAGACATTTTCATAGAACTGACAACACTAATATAAGAAACTCCATACGTCCTGCGACTTGAAAAAATATTTAACCACATCGGGAAGAGACTAATGATAGGCTGAGAATTGTGAATGACTACATAGATAGGAGAATATGATACGGATTATATCATGTTATATTTGGGTTCGGATGTTAACATATTGACAAGACAAACATGGGAGAGCATGAATAAATCGCGATTGGACTGGTCTACCATTAGACAAAGACTTGCCAACCAGTCGAAGGTCATACCCATTTATAGACTTTTTAACACTCAGAATGTACCCAGGGTGTGAAAGGAAGATCCCGAGGTAACATCAAAACCACTTTAGACTATCTTTCTAACCTAATACAGTCAGAGAGGGATCTCTCACTATTTACAAATTTTTTATACTCAATATATTCAAGCAAATATAGTCCGAAGGTCATATTTCTGATAGAACAAGTTTGTTTTTATAAATCTTGGTGGGACAATCATGGAGGAGACCATTGGGAAATGGAGTCAACAATCAGGTTTGAAGTAGGTTGCTGGAAGTAGGGGTTTGAAGTTTTATGAACATAGGCAAGGTAGACACCATTTCCTCAGTCTTTGAGGTTTTAGCGGGTTGATTCATAGACAAAGGAGACATCCCATCAAACAGAGCACCTAACTAGGGTGAATTTTGCAATACTTTAGAAGAAAAAGTTTTGAAAATGCTTGAACAATGGACCTAGAGCATGCAAGATGAATTCTAGCCCATAAAAACTAATGCTCAAGCATGAAAGCAAATACAAAATGGAGTGGGAAACATGATAAACAATCACATAAATAAATTACTTATTGAAGAAAAAGATGGCACAAGAATCTTTGCCATGAAAATGTTTAACATTCCTCCTCTGCAAATTTCATTCATCTACTGAAAACTTGAAGCCATTACAATGAAGAGCCTCTTTTCTCTTCAAAATACATCCCTAAAAATATCAATTACATTTGAATTTATATCAAAATAACCTCTACCTAACCTTGAATTTGAAACCTAACTGAACTCTAAAAACATAAACAGTTACAACAAATTTCCTTCATTTCAGGATGTGGACTACTGAACAATAAGTTTGAAAGTACCTCATGCATATCTCTAATGGTGACATATCTGTGGAATATGGGAGAGATTTTTGTAACTGACCATTTTCCCTACAAAACCCATGTATCGTTTTTCTCTTATTCACCTCCAGCTCCTCGGAATATGCCTTTGAAACGGATGACTCAGATATTAAACTTGTAAAATTATGGCAAAATACCCTGTGAAGATATTTTAAACTATCCCAACCTGTGATACCCGTGTAAAAAATGAAGGAGTTTTTTGACTATAGATGTGTTATAAAGAAAAAAATCTCTCAGTTTCTTAAAATTCAACTCCATTTCTCTGAAACAATTCTTTGTATTTTGTGACTAAAACAGTCTTTTGAAAACCTGAAGATTGTCTTGTAAAGATCAGTTTGCTTCTCTCAATCCATAAGATCTATGTAAAAAATGAAAGAGGTTATTATAAAATGGCATGTTTTATGGAAAATAATCTTTCATTTTTGGAAAATTCTTTTTGGTTTGCCAGAAACAATTCTCTGAAGATAATGACCAAAACAATCATTTGAAAATCTGAAGATTATACCCTCTGAAGATGGATTTGATTCTCTCAAACCATCATACCTGTGTGAAAAATGATATAGTTTGTTGTATTTCGGTATGTTATAAAGACAAACCTCTCTCAGTTTCTCAAAATTCGTCTCCGTTTGGCGGCAACAATTGATTGAAAATAATGACCAAAACAGTCATTTTCACAAGACTTTGTCTTGCTGCTCTTCAACAAATTTCTTTAAATGTTTGTCATGATAAATCTGCCATCTTCCAACTCATCCAAAAATGCCCAGAGTTTGTCTATAATCCCAGTCAATTCATAATTATACGCATCATGCACATATGTCTATCTTGTAGCTAATTCTTACTTTCTCCTTCTCATCTTTGATTCTATCTTCCATGTATTGCCACCATGCTTAAAGAACACCCAAGTCCTAATTGCACGTAGCAGAAGCTTCCATAGTTTATAGTTTATACAATGGATAATTGCAAACTGTGAAATATCAAATTTCTCCACTATATCCTCCAGAAGCAAAATAGCCACGCCTTGTACCTGTAATAGCATACTCTTTTAATGTTCAAGTTTTAGACATTCTCCAATACGACGCCCAAGTCCACCATAGTAAACATAACCCTTCACTCGAATGGCATTAATAATGGCCTCGACATTCTGAATAGGGTCATTAAGTGTTACCAAAATCAACTCCTCCTTGGATATTAACCCGCAAACACATGTATTAACTTGCTCAATTTATAAAAATTCAGCTGATTTTAAAAAAAAAGTTAAAACAACAATACTTTCAATTTGCGGAATTATTTTCATCCACTGATTCATTTGAATGGACAATGGATGTTTGGCACGTGTCTAAACTTTCCAACTATATAAAAATTCCACAAATTTTAAAATATCATTTGACCATTCTAGTTGATGTTGTGGAATCCATATTATCTGTCCATCTCTTCCACTTTCCAATCTAACGGTCAAAATATGCAAGCACATAAGTCATTTCACAAATTAGAAAATTTCATTACCCTGTGCATGTTGTCAATGCGGAATTAATGTTGGCCTTTGGATGCTTTGGATCCTCACCTGATCTTTTGATCCATTTTGCTTTTGCAAGAGTTTTAAACATCTCTAAATATCCACATCTTTATAAACACTGTAGCTAGAAAGGAGAAAAACATTGGTTTATGAGGTATTTCCGGTAATTCCTTTTTCAAAATAGTATACTCCAATGACCTGCATTGCTCTTAAGTTATCAATATCAGACGTGATTGGTTTGAAAATTATGTAAAAAATCCCTGCATAGTCCTCTGGATTTGAAGCAACTAAAGCTTTTAAAGTTCGATGATACTCTTAGTTTTTTCCAAAATATCATCTAATGAACTCACAGCCTCCACACAAAAATGCATCTGGAACAGCTGTATCAACCTGGTTGAAAACGAGATGAGCATAAAATGATACTTCATCCATGTACGCGTTGAATAAAAGAAAAAGGCTAATGTAGCAGCTGCGAGGAGCAACATGGCCTTTTTACCCTCATTGTTTTGGGTATGTAGAAACAGATAAGAGTCAAATTACAAAACCAATGCAGGAAGATTCCATGGAAAGACTACCAATATTCAACATAAAATGTAAATAAACCCAAATGGTTGTCAATGTGTATCTACTTAGTATGGCAATATCTCTACGAAAAACATTTAATAGTATAGTTTCTGTTGTGACCGGTGATGTGTTAATCTATTGATAACTAGAAGAGATCTAAACCAAATCCATAATGCCATACATATCTTGCCTACACAAAATTACTAGGCGCCTTTTTCTACCTGGAATCTCCTTCACCATACCGACCTTTGTGTTTTTGATGGAATATCATACCACATGCAATGGACAATTTGGCTTTTCAGACTTTATATACACCAACCATTTTAATGTTTGTCAAGGAACAATATATATAGTACTCTTTGAGAGCTTGGAGCTTGGATCGTTGATGGTGTGTGATTGCTTGGGCCCATGTGACTTGGTGATGAATGGTGATGAGCCACCTTGTGCCAACAATATTTTATAAAAATATGTTAACCCACATTTATTATAAAGTTTATTAAAATAAACTTTATAAATAATAAAAATTTTGAACATAAAGCCAAAATTGATTTATAAAACCAATTTTTCACCAATTGTAAAAATAATTCCTTTACTTTCCTCTAGAACCCCTTTTTTTTTTACCAAAGAGGAAAATTCCATGCATCATTCAACCAAATAAAACCTTACAACTGCTAGATCACCAAGGGAACTTTGAAAATTTTAAAGGTGATAAGACCAATTTCGGCAAAAATAAATTTAGTGCTAACAACTGGCTCCAACTAGGGATGTTATCCTTCTTGTGAGGTAGCAAAGAACCCCATAGACCAGGTTCCAAATCCATTGGGCTACTCCCAATCTTTCTATGAAACCCTCAACCTATTCTAAACTGAACCATAAACTAAACAAATTCCTGTCAACCTGTAACCTGTCACCTGTCACCCATACTTTGAAAACTGAAAGTAACTATAACTGCAAACCTTAACTTGTAACTAAACTGCACTTGAAACTGAAACTAAATTGAAAACTGTTGAAAGGAACACTCGCCATGTTGAGCTTATTCACACCTACCTACACTACTTAACTAAGCACAATCAACCAATCAAGTAAACTTTGATTTCCAATGAATCCAATCAAGTAACTGATTCAATAAATAAACTTCCTGTTGCCACCTTACACACACCTGGCTCACGTGGCAGAAATCTTCAAGCCACTCGGTGTGTCCTTGGGGACAAGTCTCGAGTCAAGGCTGTCACCTTGTTCTTGACTCCTCCATTTAGGCTCAACTCCTAATGAAGCCAAGGGGGGTAGACCCTATTAAATTACTAAGGATAATTACTTAGTATGGTGATGTTAAACTGAATGAGTTACTTAGGAGTTTGAAATTTAACTATAGACAATCAAAGATGACAAGATACAAAAATGAACACACGAAAGCACAATGCTGAGACACAATATATATATAAAGCAAGAAAATAACTAGTGCCTTAGAATGGATTCAAAAAATAGAATCAATGTACTTGCATGTGCTTGGAGTGAATGTTTTGCAATTGCCTCTTGGTACGTTTTAAGTTAAATTTGAGGTGTGAGTTGATTAAAATTAGGTGAAGAGGTGGACTCCATATATACCCGAGAATACTTGGAGTATGTCCAAAACTAAACCTTTACGGCTACTCACAAGGAATATGTGGGCTGAATGGAGTCTCTAGGGCTATTGTTCATAACGCACCCATTAGGGTGTGACATAGATCGGCGCCCCGAGGTCACTTTTCAAAAGTTCCCGCTTCCTTTGGGTATTTTGCCACCGTGATGGTTTGATCTAGGTGTTGGATTTTCACCTGATGGTTTGTCAATTTGGGGAGTGAGTCCTAATTATACTAGTCACTCAAGTGCTTTTGATACAGCTTGAATGATAGGACGAACTGCAGCCAAGTGCAAAGCATACACACTGGAGTCTTGTCAATTTTAGTAAATTTTACAATGGGTGTTCTTGTTAAAAGAAAACCCTCCAGGAACCTCTTTCGATCCAAGTGGATCTCAATCGGGGAATCAAGGAGGGGTTAATTTTATAATGCTTACTGAAACAAAAGATGATAGTAAACGAAACATAAAAGACGAGCAAACCACACTTTTCTAATTAGACTCCCATGAACCTTTCTTCACCTTTCAGCTCAAAGGAGGCTCGTGGGGTAAGTATTAAAGTTGCTTTGAAAACAATAGAAATGAAATATGGAATTGATTTTATGTCAAAGTATACTACCTTGCAGATTAATGCTACTCTAGATTACAAAAGATGATCGAAAAGCAAAGAAAAAGACACAGACGCAAATTCCCCCAGGGGGGATGGGGAATGGGCTCGAAAGAGCCTATTCAAAAATTATTTTTATTAACAACGGTTACAATATCAGAGAACTGATATAATTCCTCTTGATCCTTATACAGAGTGAAATCAAGAGCTTACAAAGTGCGAAAATTAAAGGTTTTAGTCAAATGGGAGACCCTTGGCGGGATTTGAATGCTCCTGAGGCCACTTTCGAACAACATATTCCTTTCTTTTCTATCAAACCTAATAAAAACCAGCGAGCATATTAGACTAAAATATTCCCAAAATCACTCTGAAAGTACCTTTGGGTCAGCTTACTTTTAACCAAAAAAAAACTAAGTTAAAACTAGTCAAAAAAGGTAAAAAGAAACCAGGCTTTCCTTGGGATCTTGGCTTGCCTTTTGGGAGGCCAATAAGATGTGCACTTTTATTGCAGAATATGAAATTTTAATGTACAGAAAATGAAACTACCTTATGAGCAAGTTTTAGATCTATGATTAAGCTACTTGCAAAAATGGCAATTCCTACACCTAAATCTATCTTTATGAAATGATATTCTTTATGAAACTATAGATCTAAGCAGCAAGAATCTTATGAAATAGATCTAATAAAGTATATTCAATTCTGAGAACTAGATCTGATCATAAGAGGAAGAGACATGTAACCGAAAGATTGATTTTTTAAAGAAAGGAGGAAGAGAAGGGGAAAGGCCCGTTGTTGGATGGATCTGCAATGGAAACTTGTTAGTGGAATACAGAGGGGCAATGCCTTCACAAAGTTTTTGGATGTACAGTGGATTCAAATTAGATCCACAGCTTGTCCAATCCTTTCTACCCAAAAGCTAAAGACACAATCCTGTACTAAACCTCATGAGATTTGGATATATATATGAAAAAGAGGCAACATTTACATGCAAATAAACTTATTAAACATGTATAATATAGATCTTCAAACATATATGCTATGAGATATAGAAAAAAAAAGTAACCTTACTTACCCAACTATACTCCTATTGATTCAGCTGAATCGTTCAAGCCAGACAGGGTTCAGATGCAGAAATTGAGAGAAAAGCCGGCAACATCATTAGCCGTAAGACAATGCTTAATCCACACACATGAGAGCATTACACTATTTAGCCTCCAAAGCTTCTTTATTCCAACAATCAAAAGATTACAACAATATTACAATAGCAAGCCCTTCAATCCAACTCTAACTGGCTTGGAAGAGGGAGCTTGTGCCTGGATATATACAAAAACTAGGAGATCCAGCCCAGGGGGGCACAAATCCCAAGGAGATAGATCAAATCAACTGAAGGAGAGTCCATCAATGCCTGATTTGTGTCTAGCTGAGCCAAATCTGAGTCTCACTAAGTGCAATTGTCAATCGGGGGGCTGATCTGACTGATACCTCAACTTGTTGACTGAAGCATCCACCAAAACTCATCCAGATGAGCCAAAAACGTGTGGAGGAGAGAGGGAGGGCGAAATTCCCCATAAAGGATGCTGAAGATCAACTCTGGATCTAGTTTGATCACCTTCTTTAGTCAAGGATTTGTCAGATCTAATCAATCTGGTTCAGATCTGACTGATTTCAATCAAATCGCCTGAGAATCCACTGATCTATTTTTCTGGATTTGCTCCATTATTCATCAATTTATTAATTAAAATAATCAATAATTGATTTTTGGGGCTTTCTTACCTGAGTGATGGAAAATCACTCAAAACTAGGAAATAGTGGGTCCATGGGTTTACATGGTGCTCTTAGCTTGAAAATGAGCACCTACATGACTGAAACTGATTATTTGGCCCACTTTTATTACAAAATCAATTTTTCCAATTAAACTATGAAAAAATAGCCTAAGTTTTGGAAAATTTAAATTTTAATAAAAAACACTGAAAAAAAATAAAAAAATGAAAAATTGAAAAAACCTAGGGGGACTTAGACATGTTCATATGACTCGACCATGATGTCTAGCATGTTTATAAATTGACACATAGACTCTAATAACCTCAATAGGCCTAAATGCCAAGCAGACCACCCCAACTTTGGAGGTATGGAGTGAAAAACTCAGAAATTATCAGTCGTTTATTCAACAACCAATAATAACCAAGGGAAAAAACACCCTGGGCTGATCGGATTGACAAATAAAGTCTAAGAGACCGAGTCTTTTACAGACACTATCATGCCAGAACATTTATTACAATTCCCCCACGGGGTATGAACATGTGATATAGTACAACACGCACTTCCCATAAGTACTTCCAAAGGTCTTTTGAAGTCCGAACAAGTTATCCTTGTCCGGTTCACCAGGTTGACTTGATAAAAAACCACTAAGTACAACTTAGGTGGTAACACTTCCTCATCATGCTTGATTGAGATTAGAATATAAGAACAAAATGGTAACAAGTTCTGATAAAAGATTTGGTCTTTTTGACAGAAACATAACCAACCATTCCTGCTGCAAATTTTCTCCATATATTCTGCTACTGGATCATAAAAAGCATGACAACTTTCAACATGTTCTGTCATTTGTTTGTCATGACAAAGCTTCTCAAAATGCAATTCCTCTTGCACACTATCAAACTGATCTTGAAAAGAACTATGCAAAGAATATTCATAACAATTTCCAAATGAAATATCAATATCTCCATTTAATATCCCTGAATATAAAATTTCACCTTCCTTATATGCTTCAGCAGAAATATCATTCTTTTCTCCAATAGAATCAAGCAAACAAAATCCTTCTTCTTGAGATGAAATTTCTGAATGTAAAAGATTTAAAGAAGCATTTATTTGAGACCCCTTACCTCTTTCTTTGTAATCCAATTCCTCATTGCAAACCACTGATTTTTGCACGTGCTGAGATTGAATGCATGATTGTTCACCCTCCCCATCTCCCACTTCTAAAAAGTTTATGAAATCCTCCATATCCTCAAAATTCTGTTTATGTTTAGAGGCTTTAAGTCTTTGTCTTATCAGTTCAAATGAAGAATAACACAAAGGTAAACAGTCACTTTCAACACACTGATTATCCTTTATTTTTTCATCATTTTGACATTGGATTACAATCATATTTTCTTCACTAACAGACCTTGAATTTACAACTGGTTTTTTGGGTATAACATCATCATATTCATCATATATAGGCGTGCTGAAATATTTTTTAAAATCACCACTAACAGAATTTGTAACATGTTGATTGCAATCTTCAGAATTTTTTTTAGTAAATGGCATCTTTTTTTACATCACTGGGTTGATCATCTCTCTGTTTACTAAGAGAAGGTTTGAGATACACAGAGAATGTTTTTTTTTGTTTATGTTGCTCAACCAAGTCTAATTTCTTTTCCATTTTATCACCATTGTCTTGGTCTGATTTTTTTTTAGACATCCTAAGATTTTCTTTAACTTCCAAACAATCAATAAACATATGTTGCAATGTGACTGACTTTCTCTCCAAAAGAAGTAACGACAGTTCAGGAGGAAAGGTAGTTGCATAATAAAGTTTAGCAGCATTTTCAAGAGGTTGGATTTCTTTTGGCATGTTATAATAAAAACTTGCAAACCTTCTCTTAAAACTAGACATGGTTTCACCCTCATGTTTCTTCATGGAATAAAACTCTGAAAGTATTTGGTCTAATGACTTCCTCTTACCCCAAAATTTAAAAAATATGTCAGAAAGCTCTTCCTATGTACTAATGGATTCGGGCTGCAAGTGCTTAAACCATTCCTTAACATCTCCTTGCAAAGATTGGGAAAAATCCCTCATGCAGACATCATCATGTTATACTTTAAAAAGGTCCAGGAAATGTTCAAAGGCTTGTAAATGTTTCTCAGTTGTAAGGTTCTTGGATTCTCCATCAAACTTAGGAAGATGCTTGTAGTGCTTTGTAGGGAAATCATGATGGATAAGAGATAAGTGAAGTGGTTTGTATCAGTTTGGAATATTGGAAGAAGCAAGGCTATGTGGAATGGATGTATTACCAATTGTGGTTTCATGAGGCTCACACGGGTGATCTTTAATGTTGTGTTTCAAATGAAGGATCTTGATCAAAATCAAATGTACAAGATGATGAAATACTTTTAGTTCATAAAGAAGGATAAACATGAGTAAATTCATGGTTTTGTTTTGAGTGCAATGAACAATGGAAAACTGTTTTGACAATTTTAGGAAAAGATAGGAAAAAAAATACAAGAAAGGATAAGGCATTTTGGAGAAAATTGAAACTTGAGTACCTTATATTTTTACATTAATTTCCATGTTTTTACAATGAGCTCATTTCCCCAGTAGAGTCTGTCGGTTCTCTTTGAAAACTTGATCTCTGGATCATGCCACCAGTGGTGTCACTGAAATTGGATTAAAAAAAATGGAGTCGCTAGGTGAAAATGCACAACCTTGCTGATGTCTAATTGCTGTTCACCATCAACAATCAAGTCTGAAAATATGTCATTCATACCTAGGGAAGATTTGAACCTTCACTCCTCGGCAACAACGCCAATTTGTTAACACTCAGAATGTACCCAGGTTGTGAAAGGTAGTTCCTGAGGTAACATCAAAACCACTTTATACTGTATTTCAGAACTAATAAAGTCAGAGAGGGATCTCTCACTATTTACAAAGTTTTTATACTCAGGATATTTAATCAAAGATAGTCCAAAGGTCAGATTTCTGATAGAACAAGTTTTTTTTATAAAGCTTGGTGGGACAATCATTGAGGAGACCATTGGGAAATGGAGTCAACAATCATGTTTGAAGTAGGTTGCAGGAGGTAGGGGTTTGAAGGTTTATGGACAGAGGCAAGGTAGACACCATTTCCTCAATATTTGACGTTTTAGCGGGTTGATTAGTAGACAAACGAAGACAACCCATCAAACAGAGCACCTAACTAGGGTGAAATCTGTAAGACTTTAAAGAAAACGTTTTGAAAATGATTGAACAATGGACCTAGAGCATGCAAGATGAATTCTAGCCCATAAACACTAATGCTCAAGCATGAAAGAAAATACAAAATGCAGTGGGAAACATGATAAACAGTCACATAAAGAAATTACTTACTGAAGAAAAATATGGCACATGAATCTCTGCCATGAAAAAGGTTTAATATTCCTCCTCTGCAAATTTCATTTATCTACTGAAAACTTGAAGCCATTACAATGAAGAGTCGTTTTGATCTTGAAAATCCAACCCTAAAAATATCAATTACATTTGAATTTATAGAAAAATAACCTCTACCTAACCTTGAATTCGAAACCTAACTGAACTCTAAAAATAGAAACAATTACAACAAATTTCCTTCATTTCAGGATGCGGACTGTTGAACAATAAGTTTCAAAGTCCCTCCTGCATATCTCTAATGGTGATAGCTGTGTGAAATCAGGGATTTTTTTTTTTAATTTACCATCTTTCTGAGAAAACCCATGTCTCATTTTTCTCTTATTCACCTCCAGCCCCTCGAAATTTGCCTTTGAAACTGATAGCTCAGATATTAAACTCATAAATTTCTGGAAAAATAGCCTTTGAAGATATTTTAAATTATCCCAACCTGTGATACCTGTGTAAAATCTGAAAGATGTTTTTGACTATAGACCCGTTCTAAATAAAAACCTCTCTCAGTTTCTTAAAATTCAATTCCATTTGTCTGAAACAATTCTTTGTATTTTGTGACTAAAATAGTCTTTTGAAAACCTGAAAATGGCCTTGTAAAGATCAGTCCATTTCTCTCAATCCATAAGACCTGTGTAAAAAATGAAAGAGGTTATTGTAGAATGGCATGTTATAAGGAATCTGATATTTCAGTTTTGGAAAATTCGTTTTGGTTTGCCAGAAACAATTCTCTGAAGATAATGACCAAAACGGTCATTTGAAAATCTAAAGATTATACCCTATGAAGATGGATTTGATTCTATCAAACCATCATATCTGTGTGAAAAATGAGATAGGTTATTGTATGGGTGTGTTATAAATAAAAACCTCTCTCAGTTTCTCAAAATTTGTCTCGGTTTGACAAAAACAATTGATTGAAAATAATGATCAAAACAATCATGGCAGCAACAATTGATTGAAAATAATGACCAAGACATTCATTTTCACAAGACTTTGTCTTGTTGCTCTTCAACAAATTCCTGTAAATGTTCCTCATGATAAATCTTCCATCTTCCAACTCATCTCAAAATGCCCAAAGTTTGTATATAATCCCAGTCAATTCATAATTATACTCATCATGCACATATGTCTATCTTGTAGTTAATTTTGACTTTCTCCTTATTTTCTTTGAATCTATCTTCCATGTATTTCCACCATGCTTAAACAACACCCAAGTCTTAATTCCATGTAGCAACAGCTTCCATAGTTTATAGTTTATACAATGGATAATTGCAAACTGTGAAATATCAAATTTCCTCACTATATCCTCCAAACCAAAATAGCCACGCCTTGTACCTGTAATAACATACTTTTTTAATGTTCAAGTTTTGGACATTCTCCAATACGAGGCCCAAGTCCACCATAGTAAACATAACCCTTCACTCGAATGGCATTAATAACGGCCTTGACATTCTCCATAGGGTCATTAAGTGTTAACCAGAATCAACTCCTTGGATATTAACCTGCAAACAAGGAATTATTTTCATCCACTGATTCATTTGAATGGACAATGGATGTTTGGCGCTTGTCTAAACTTCCCGATAGCATATAAATTCGGCAAATTTTAAAATATCATTTGACTGTGCTAGTTGATGTCGCGGAATCCACTTTATCTGTCCATCTCTTCCACCTTCCAATCCAACTGACAAAATATGCAGGCACATAAGTCATTCCGCAAATTAGAAAATTTCATTACCTCATGCATTTTGTCAACACGGAATTAATGTTGGCCGTTGGATGCTTTGGATCCTCCCCTGATCCATTGATCCATTTCGATTTTGCAAGAGTTTTAAACATCTCTGAATATCCACATCTTTATAAACACTGTAGCCAGAAAGGAGAAAAACATTGGTTTATGAGGTATTTTCGGCAATTCCTTTTTCAAAAATAGTATTCTCCAGTGACCTTCATTGCTCTTAAGTTCTCAATATCAGACGTGATTGGTTTGAAAATTATGTAAAAAAATCCATGTGTAGTCCTCTGGATTTGAAGCAACTGAAGCTTTTAAAGTTCGATGACACTCTTAGTTTTTGCCAAAATATCATCTAATGAACTCACCACCTCCAAAAAAAAATGCATCTGAAATAGCTGTATCAGCCTGGTTGAAAACGAGATGAGCATAAAATGATACTTCATCCATCTACGTGCTGAATAAAAGAAAAAGGCTAATGTAGCAGCTGCTAGGAGCAACGTGGCCTTCTTACCCTCATTGTTTTGGGTATGTAGAAATAGAAATTACAAAACCAATGCAGGAAAATTCTGTGGAAAGACTACCAATATTCAACATAAAATGTAAATAAACCCAAATGGCTATCAATGTGTATCTACTTAATCTGGCAATATCTTCGTGAAAAATATTTAATAGTATAGTCTTTGCTGTGAATGGTGATGCTTTAATCTATTGATAACCAGAAGAGATCTAAACCAAATCCATAATGCCGTACATATATTGCCTACATAAAATTACTAGGCCCCTTTTTCTACCTGGAACCTCCTTCACCATACCGACCTTTGTGTTTTGGATGGAATATCATCCCACATGTAACAGACAATTTGTATTTTTGGATTTTATATACACCAACCATTTTATTGTTTGTCAAGCAACAATATATAGTACTCTTTGAGAGCTTGGAGCTTGGACCGTTGATGGTATGTGTTGATTTGTGTGATATCCTGGACCCAAGCGACTTCGTGATGAGCGACCTTTATGCAACCCATATTTATTATAAATCTTATTAAAATAAACTTTTTTAATAATAAAAATTTTGTTTTATTAAAATAAACTTTACAAATAATAAAAATTTTGTTTTATTAAAATAAACTTTAAAAATAATAAAAATTTTGAACATATAAAATAAACTTTAAAAATAATAAAAATTTTGAACATAGAATTTTTGTTTTATTAAAATAAACTTTAAAAATAATAAAAATTTTGAACCAAAATTGATTTATAAAACCAATTTTTCATAAATTTTATTAAAATAAACTTTATAAATAATAATAAAATAAACTTTAAAAATAATAAAATTTTTGTTAAAATAAACTTTACAAATAATAAAAAATTTGTTTTATTAAAATAAACTTTAAAAATAATAAAGATTTTGAACACATAAAATAAACTTTAAAAATAATAAAAATTTTGAACATAAATTTTTTGTTTTATTAAAATAAACTTTAAAAATAATAAAAATTTTGAACATAAGCCAAAATTGATTTATAAAACCAATTTTTCATAAATTTTATTAAAATAAACTTTATAAATAATAATAAAATAAACTTTAAAAATAATAAAATTTTTGAACATAAAGCCAAAATTGATTTATAAAACCAAATTTTCATAAATTTTATTAAAATAAACTTTATAAATAATAAAAATATAAACTTTAACAATAATAAAAATTTTGAACATAAAGCCAAAATTGATTTATAAAACCAAATTTTCACCATTTGTATTATTGTGAACATAAAGCCAAAATTAATTTATAAAACCAATTTTTCACCATTTGTAAAAATAATTCTTATTTTTATTAAAATAAACTTTATAAATAATAAAAATATAAACTTTAAAAATAATAAAATTTTTGAACATAAAGCCAAAATTGATTTATAAAACCAATTTTTCACCATTTGTAAAAATAATTCCTTTATTTTCCTGTAGAACCTATAAAAATAAACTTTATAAATAATAAAATTTTTATTAAAATAAACTTTATAAATAATAAAAATATAAACTTTAAAAATAATAAAATTTTTGAACATAAAGCCAAAATTGATTTATAAAACCAAATTTTCACCATTTGTAAAAATAATTCCTTTACTTTCCTCTAGAACCTATAAAAATAAACTTTATAAATAATAAAAATTTTGAACATAAAGCCAAAATTGATTTATAAAACCAATTTTTCACCATTTGTAAAAATAATTCCTTTACTTTCCTCTAGAACCTATAAAAATAAATTTTATAAATAATAAAAATTTTGAACATAAAGCCAAAATTGATTTATAAAACCAATTTTTCACCATTTGTAAAAATAATTCCTTTACTTTCCTCTAGAACCCTCTGTTTTACCAAAGGTGAAAATTCCATGCATCATTCAACCAAATAAAACCTTGCAAGTGCTAGATCACCAAGGGAACTTTGAAATTTTATTAAAATAAACTTTATAAATAATAAAAAATTTGAACATAAAGCCAAAATTGATTTATAAAACCAATAGGCAAAACCAGATAAGGTATAATGGCTATATTAGCTTATAAGTAATAGGGACTAATCCCAGATCATAGAGGACTATTAAGGGTAAAGATTATTCACAAGAATTATCTACTATTTTTACCTCAGACTCGGGGCGAATTTACAAGTCTTGGCTCATAGGTTTTTTCGTAGCTGGTGTTAGGTGGTATGGGGCCAATGAGTTCTGGTGTTTAGGTTATGAGTAAGGCCGCCGTAAGATCCAAACTAAGTGAAAAAGCCTAGTCTAATTAAAATAAGATTTTCCATCGTTTCAGGGTTCATATTAAAACCATCCCTAATCTGGGTCAAGAAAGTGAATTTAGTCAATAGGACCCATAACCTCCCTTATAGTCTTTCTAAATAAATCTATTCACAATAGGAAGAAGAGACTCTTACTATATTGATCCTCCTTGTGAGCTTGCTTGGTCATATTCCCCTATTAGTAGGCTTACAAATAGATTTAAAGAGATACGTTAGGTCGTGGTTCGATTGATCTCGCTCGTTTCCTTACCTTATTCGCTAAATAGGCAGTTGTTTTCATGATGATTCCAAATATTATTTTGATGGTAAATCTGCCCAACTCTCATTTATCTGGTATAGAAAACAAAAAATCTAGTGCCTGAATATCTAACCAATTTACCGTTAATTGTGCTGCTTAACTGGGTTATGCAAGTGCTAGTTCTACCTTGGCGGAAAATGCTAAAGCTGGTTATAAGTCATTACTCGATTTGGTGTCTCTAATAAATTGGTTTCAGACCATGGTTCATAGGTTCATATTTTGAAGATGAAGTCTGGTATGCACTGGCTTAACATTCTAGTTTTGAGCACCATTTTTCTTCCTCATACTATCCACAGGGCAATGGCCAAGTTGAGGCCATCAACAAAATACTAAAAACAACGCTCTAGCAGACAGTTAACAAGCACAATATAAATTGTCATCATATGCTCTTCCTTGCATTGTGGGCCTACAGGACATCAGTCAAGACTGCCACTGTATTTAGAATACACCATTTCACCTTTGTTATGGCATCGAGGAAGGATGGCTCGTCTGACAGAGGAGGGCAAGGAAGGCCTACGCATCGAGTGCGAAATCCCTGTCCTCCATTTAGCCATTTAGCTTCTTCTTGATACTACCTTATTAGAGCAAAGGTTAATTGCATTGGAACAAGCTGATGAAAATCATTGCACTGCGTTACAAATCACTGAAGCGGCGAAGAAGCATTCCAAGGCCCAATATGATCGCCATGTTCATCCTCGCTCATTTAGTGAAAGTGACCTAGTTCTTGTCTACAAGAAAGCCCATGATAAGCTTGGTCGGGGGAAGTCTTAGTTTTTATGGCAAGCCCTTATGTTGTAAAACGATGTTAGGAAAGGGGGTATATTTACTGGCTGGTCCTGAGGTTGAACTCCTTAACAATCCCTGCAATGGGCTATATTTGAAGATATTCTACCCTTAGACCGGTCAGCATTCACTGTGACCATTTTGACATAGCTTTATCACTCTTTGCATTGCATTTCTATCGTTTCTTTTTCACCTTACGGCTGGTTTCCTTTGCTTGTTCAGATGGTTCCTCAACCTCCTTGCTACATCGGCTTTGTTGATGGTGCGAGTTATTATGTTCCAAATCTTTCCTCGTCTGCTTGGGCTATCTATACCAGTTCGCATGTGCTCCTCCATTCCAGTGGCATTTGTGTTGGAGCAGCCACCAATAACCAGGATGAATACAATGTTGTGATTGGTTTACTTGTTGATGCCCTTCAGCTTTACATCCGTCACCTTTGTGTTTATTTGTATTATAAACTTCTCATTATGCAACTGAACAACATCTATTATGTGTGTAATCCTTGCCTCTTTAGACAATATCTGCTAGTTAAGCATTTGGTTGGATAGTGAAATACCATTTAACTAAATCGTATATCTATAAGCCAGAATCACTTTGTGGACACCGTTATATCATATATCACATTCGTAACGAAAAGGAAATAAATCATTCAATAAGGAGAGAACCATGAGTCTAGAGATAATTATAGGTCCATGCTCTAAACAATTACAAAGTGTACTAGTAAAGATATAGAGGGGCCTGTGAAGAGAGTAGTCATAAAGGGGGTAGTTGGTTGCTTGTAGCAATGGTTATAAAAAGGGAGAATTGAAAAAAAGTAAATAAAGAAAAGAAGAAACTTGAAAGCAATCGGGTATGTAAAAATTATGAATCACATTGAATCATCAAAAATATGTCTTGGGAGAGGAAGTTAACCATGGGGTGCTGTGAGGAGCTACTTAAAAATAGAATCTAGCATAGCCTAGAAAAGAAACGTTTCTATGTCGCCTTCCTTGTGTGCTGGAGATGATAGGAGGGCATACTTATGTTTTTTGTTCTAAGGTAGTGCATTAAACTTGTAGGTGTAGGTGTATTCTCCCGGAGCTGGCACTTAAATGCTATGAGAATAAGAATTTATAGACAATGTAAAGTTGCAGTACCAGGAGTGCTAGTCCATATAAGAGGCTAGTGTGTTATGTATCCAAGGTACATAATAGATATATAAATAAACATGCTAACGACTGAAAAGATGAGGAAGAAGTGGTAGTTGTGGTGTGTACCAATGGATTTTGGCTGGGATTAAGTCTCTAGAGCACGGAGATAATTGCCATGATGAACTAATAGAATCCACATTGTTTATCTCTCCAATCTCGCTACAACCAACCCCCCTCCGTTCCCGTTGACGCAACTTTATCATCGATGTTGCTGCAGTTGTTGCCCCGATTTGGTCCCGATGTCAGAGTTATTATCGCGAGAAATAGTGACGATTTGAATACGATTTATCTGGGTCTGTCATTGTCCACCAACTACACGAACACACTAATTCATGAATATGTAGCTTCCGTTTTTAATGGATTGGAAAGTCCAACCAAACTGATAGTAAAAGTAAGTCGAAGGAAAGGATTGAACAGCTCGTGCGCTGAGTTGATGACATTTCCAGACATCTTACTCTGGGGGATAAGCCCTGTCGAGTTACAGATTCATGGAACTGCTTTCAAATGAAAGCAGCGCCTTTTCGTGGTCGCTCAGCAATATTTCTCCTCAATAGATATATCCGAAAAGTAGGGACTTTGTCAGTTTGAGGTTCAGTGCCCCATAAGTGTGAGAAGCCATGCCCCATCCCATGATGTTTCCTTTAAAAACCTAAAAAATTTGACAAGGGAGATAAAGTGAAAAGAGGATAAAGTGTTTGTCTTTTTGCCACCTTGGATGTATGCCCGCTTAAATCGCTAACGAGGCCCCTGAAATCATAAAATCATAATTACATAATATGAGATGAAATATTTTCAAAACCATAATTACATTAATAAGCCCGGTTGTCGATCTATCTGAATGAAATCAAAAGCATATTTCGTCGATTTCTTGTTCCCAGATTTCGATTCGTCGATCTATCTGTTTTTCTCCCCCTCCCCAACGAAACACATCTCATTCAACCTTGTCATTTTATGCCAATCCCTTATCCTTTATTTGCACATGGACAATTGCAGCCCATGCATTGGGAGTAATTAACCGTACGAATCTACCACTAGCCTATTGGATTAAATCCTACTGGGCGAAGACCCCGGGAATAGGTTAACCTGTCTATGACCTATTTATTGGAAGTAAATCCTAAAGGGCGCAGACCCCTAGGTAGGTAGGTCTGGCATACTATCGTCTAAACGGCCATAAATGAACGGACTTATGGCCATAGACTGTCCTATCTATAGAATGTCTGGGTAACAGGTCAAGATGGTTATGCCCGCCCTCCAGAAATAGAATGGAGTATGAAAGTCTAAGTAAGGGGCTTTCATCTAGGGCGATAGACTAGCGATTGACTATCTTCAATCCACTTCCTGAGATTGGTGGCGACAGTTGGAAATAGTCTTTGCTCGAAATCCGACTGAACATCGGGAAGATGCTAACACCCCTGGATGATAGAGAGTACTCAAGATTCCCTTAGTAAAGGATGGTGGAACATACTCTTATCCCGAATCGAAATAAACTCTTGTTGAGACAAATGAGGACCTTGCCTTTTGATAAATGTGTATGTGGTTGGACCTTGGTGTGCTCTAGGCCACCGGATAAGGTACAAGTGCTCCTGGATATTATCCTGAATGGATGTGCTACCTTAAAAGGTTGAAGTGTCCTAGGCTACCTTAAATTGGTTGCGACAGCTCTAACCGAGATCGGTCGGTACAGCGGGGTGACAGCGCCCATAGTTCGGGACATCAACCTCTAACTCGAAAGCCGATCTCGGAAGGATAAAGTGTTTAAAAATCAATGAAGGTATTATAGAAAGAAGCACTGAAGAGGGCCTTTCTGTAAAACCAACCACAGTATGCATAGTTACGCGATTACACTTTAGGGAAGTGAGCTGCCTCCTGGACAATGCTAACAGCTTTCGGTGAGTAGAGTTTAGGTTAAATCCCTATGGCCATAGATGAACGAACTTATGGCCTCGAAAGACTGTTTAAAACCAATTGAAAGATTACAATTTCTAGCCAGTGACTGGACCAACCCTTGAGCTCGGTTGATCTTCACTCATCCCCGGCAGACTAGCTGCGCGGGTAACTCATCGATAATAGATTTCGTGTTCCCATATTTCTGGATGGTTCCTCTGACTGTCCTCTTTCCAATGTCACCTCATACCCACTGGGATAGGTGCGTTGATGCCAACGTTGCCTAGAAGCTAAGCTTGGTAACGTTGAGGTACCAATCTTTAGAAGCCTTACTTAAAAGGCTCCTCAATTCGTGTCAGTCAGAAGTAGGCTGCATATCGTGTCAGTCAGAATCAGACTTATCCCGTATCGTAGTAGTTAGCTTTAGGGAATGCTAGTACCTATTGAGTAGTGAGGCCCGTATCGATGCCAACCTGAGAAGGTAAAAGAAAGAACGTGCGTGACTGGACAACTCAAGTCTTATTCAAACAGTGAGAATAGTCACAAATGTGTGGAGGTAGCTGGTTCTTGGCATGAATCAGTGAGTCCATAGGGATCCAAACACGCACTGGACAACTCAAATAGGGGATGCACTGCATGAATAGTAATGGTAGAAGATTCAATCGAACAAGTTTTCTCTTACTAAGGTGGTCTTCTGTTTGTGTATTCAGATCATATATGGTGGGATTATCTCTTTGTGGTCCGACAATATCGAGGACTCCACAGTCCAGTGAGCAAACATTGATGATATCATTGAATTGATGGATTCAATGAGACTGACTGCGTCGTGCTTTGGGGATGAAAGTCCATGATTACCATATCAAGTAGCGGTGAAAGGGCTGAGCGGAAGCAAGGCGATTCGTAAGTATCCCAGGGCTACGTGGCTAGTCAGCGTTTCTCAGATACAATCGACGTCAACCCCTTTCATAGGGATGGAATACGGTAAATCATCGTCCCTGACATCGGGAGATAAAAGTAAACGACTATAAAGTGTTTTAAAAAACATTGAAATTTACCATTATTTGACAAAAAAACAATATAATATACTTTCTAAATATGTTCATAAACATCATTCCTTTTTACTATTTTCCTATAGAATTATTCTTCTCTTTTAAACGCGTGGCCCCTTCCCTCTTCCTGCCCGCAGGTAGAATTCCACATTTTTGTCAAACTGGAGTTCCCTGGCTGTGCAAATGGGTTCTGAGAAGCTTTTTGAATGGATTTCCCAGACCTAATCTACACAAACCAGACTCCAACTTGAGAATGCTTCCTTCTACCTACATTTGCACCTTGGTTAGAGGCGTGCGGTATAGGTTTTCGGGCTACTGCCACCAATGGTAATGGACAAGTAGGGGCACCTTCCTCTAGCTCCTCTCCTCACTTGGTTTTGTTAGGACTTTGTGGATCATAGAAAAGCTCACGTACTATTGAGAGAAGGATTTAAACAGACGTATCTCGAAAGAAAGTCTATATATGTAATTACGCTTTTCCATTTATACTAAAATATGATGTGTAACTTACTTTTTATCTTAGTAAATCTCTTATTAGTCAATCTATGTGTATCGCTTATCTAATGGAACTTTATCTATGTCATAATGCGGTTGTTAAAGCTGTAAAGAGGCAGCTGACCTAAGGAAGATGACTCGTCGTTTATTGAATGTTGAATGAATGCGTAGTTGGATATCCTCTAGCGTCAGCCCTTAAAAGGAGAGAGCGCAGAGAGATATCACAATGTAGCAATTCACTTCAACCCATTCAATATCTCAGTGGGTCAGTCAATATCCCTTGGACTTATGAGCGTAGGTGAGCTTCCCTCCCTGGAGGCTCCCTTGCCTTGATCCACGGAGCCCGGAAGCTGTCTAAAATAAAGAAGAAGGATGGTCGGCGGGGGTTCGGGGGTGTCCCCCGACACCTCATGGTTCCTTTATATCAATCCACCTACCATTTAGCCCACCATTCCAAAAGGCTCATAAGCAAGTGAGCACTCATAAAGTAAGTCATAAAGCAAGTGAGCACTTACCCAACCACATCAGACTCATAAGAAAGCAACAATCCCCTTACCCAACCACATCGAACTTATACCGTATCAGAGTAAGAAGGACAAAAAATAAATACCTTAGTAAGAGAAGGTATATCCCCTATACCCAAGGGAGTAAGAAGGATACCCAAGGGAGTAAGAAGGAACCAATCCCAAGGAACCAATCCCTTAGTAAGTAAGACGTTATAAGGTCAAGGTCAAGGAGAGGGCGTTATGTAGATCTATTATAAAAGAAAGAAAATAAATCGGTTGTTAAAGCTGGGCAGGAGGCAGCTGACCTAAGAAAGATGACTCTCTGCGATGTCTGGGTTGAATGAAGGCGCAGTTGGATATCCTCGAGCGGAAGCCCTCAAAGGCGAGAGCGTAGAGAGATATCAAAACATAGCCATTCTATGAAACACTGTCTGGCAGGAGGCAGCTGACCCAAGAAAGATGACTCTCTGCGCTCTGGGGGATCCTTAGAAGATCCCCTAAGTTCCTTAAAAAATCGATGTTTTTCCTCGTTAAAAGCCTTTTTCCTCGATTTTAGTCCCTCGATTTTAGTCGATCTTCACAACCCTTTTTCACCCCATTCAATGCCCCATTTTTAACCCCCAAAAAATCTCTTTTCAAAACCAGAATGACTTATACCTTCACAGCCCTTTCAAAAGGCCTTTATCACGCCCTTTTTCAAAGCCCAAAAAAAGGTGCTTATACTATAAGACTTACCATATTCATAAACATCTAAGAAAGCCCCTGACTTTATCTCTTTATCTTAGAAGGAAGGAGGTAACTCAGGTAAAAGAAAGGATGTAAAAGGCCTCATCAAGCCTTAATAGGACTTATTCCTTCTTAACTGGGAAAGGTGGTAACTCAGGTAAAAGAAAGAATGTCCAGCTCTTAGGATGTACTCTTCCTTCTTTAAGGATGTACTCTCTAAGAAAGGATGTACTTTTACTATATGTACTTTGACCTTATCTTATCCTTCTTTATCAAACTAAAACATAGACTCTGTTCACTTTATCTGCTCCTTTATTACACTAAAAGGATGTAACTCTTAAATAGGTAGTAAGTAGACGGACATAAATTAAATATCGTAGTAGGTAGTCGGACTTAATCCCGCTGTACTCGGACTTATCCCGTATCGTAGTAGGTAGAATGAAAAAGGATAGCTCATGGTCGGCGGGGGTTCGGGGTGCCCCCCGACACCTGTTGCCCCTGCCTTTAACTAGTGTATCGCTTATATCAATCCACCTACCATTTAGCCCACCATATCTTAACCATTCTTATCGGAAAGCTAGAGATTAACCTGACCTTACCTTACTTAACGCTGACCTAAGAAAGATGACTCTCTGTCCGCCGTCAGAACTACTTCTGACCTGTTTCAGAACTCCTTCTGACCTGTGTCATAACTCCTTCTGACCCCAGCGTAATGACATATATAAACCTGTCTTAAAATCCCCAGCGTAATGACATATATAAAGGAGTTGCTCTATCTGGACGTGAGAAGGGGGGCGTAGAGGATAGAAGGGGTAAAGAATCAGAAGGGGGAGATAATGGCTATTGGGGTGGGACATTTCATAGGAAATTATCTAGGTCAATCTTTACGAAGGAAAGCAACATATATAATAGAGTTAGTTACAGACGTACGATCGAATCGGGTATTATTGAAATATAATTTGATTTCAACCACCCCGACATGACCTTTCAATCTTGCTTTAGGGGAGAGCGTTGTCCCCAAAGGTTGGATCCTACTCCTAGGGGTAAATACAATGAAGCTTTGGAAGATCTAAATATTGGTAAGCCTTAAGAGTACTTGCAAAAGGAGGTGAAGGATCAGAAATTTAGGTTATACCCCCTGGCATTAGGGTGACCGAAAACCATGCTCAAACATGTATACCTTAACCCACATATATCTCAAATCTTTAGTATATAAATACCTTTCCCGATGCGGACAAGCGGACCTTGTGATTTCCATAAAGATAAAATGAAATGGTCGAGCGAGGATAAAAACTATCTATATCCATCTATATATCTATATCCACCCTTATCCCTGTACTATGGGATCAGGAGACATAGTCTTTCTGGTATCCATGTTACTGCCTATATCCATCTATATCAATATCCATCTCCTCGCATATAAAACCAATTTTTCACCATTTGTAAAAATAACTCCTTTACTTTCCTCTAGAACTCTCTTTTTTACCAAAGGGAAAAATTCCATACATCATTCAACCAAATAAAACCTTGCAAGTGCTATATCACCAAGGGAACTTTGAAATTTTATTAAAATAAACTTTATAAATAATAAAAATTTTGAACATAAAGCCAAAATTGATTTATAAAACCAATTTTTCACCAATTGTAAAAATAATTCCTTTACTTTCCTCTAGAACCATCTTTTTTACTGAAGGGGAAAATTCCAAGCCAAAATTGATTTATAAAAACAATTTTTCACCATTTGTAAAAATAACTTCTTTACTTTCCTCTAGAACCCTCTTTTTTACCAAAGGGGAAAATTCCATGCATAATTCAACCAAATAAAACCTTGCAAGTGCTAGATCACCAAGGGAACTTTGAAATTTTATTAAAATAAACTTTATAAATAATAAAAATTTTGAACATAAAGCCAAAATTGATTTATAAAACCAATTTTTCACCATTTGTAAAAATAATTCCTTTACTTTCCTCTAGAACCCTCTTTTTTACCAAAGGGAAAAATTCCATGCATTATTCAACCAATTAAAACTTTGCAAGTGCTAGATCACCAAGGGAACTTTGAAATTTTATTAAAATAAACTTTATAAATAATAAAATTTTTGAACATAAAGCCAAAATTGATTTATAAAACCAATTTTTCACCAATTGTAAAAATAATTCCTTTACTTTCCTCTAGAACCCTCTTTTTTACCAAAGCGGAAAATTCCAAGCCAAAATTGATTTATAAAACCAATTTTTCACCATTTGTAAAAATAATTCCTTTACTTTCCTATAGAACCCTCTTTTTTACCAAAGGGGAAAATTTCATGCATCATTCAACCAAATAAAACGTTGCAAATGCTAGATCACCAAAGGAACTTTGAAATTTTATTAAAATAAACTTTATAAATAATAAAAATTTTGAACATAAAGCCAAAATTGATTTATAAGACCAATTTTTCACCATTTGTAAAAATAATTCCTTTACTTTCCTCTAGAACCCTCTTTTTTACCAAAGGGGAAAATTCCATGCATCATTCAACCAAATAAAATCTTGCAAGTGCTAGATCACCAAGGGAACTTTGAAATTTTATTAAAATAAACTTTATAAATAATAAAAATTTTGAACATAAAGCCAAAATTAATTTATAAAACCAATTTTTCACCAATTGTAAAAATAATTCCTTTACTTT
>LPNX010495945.1:90770-226783 GCA_001517045.1 Pseudotsuga menziesii | reverse complement strand
AGCTAAGATCAGAGATCCTAAGCCAGTTGCACACCAGAATATCCAGCTCATTGCTGCTGAGCCTAGGGAACCAGAACCAGCAGTTAACATTGTGACACGAGAGGAATCCGAACAGCCGGTGCGAGGTTGAGCATCGCTCGGGTGAAAGTGCCGCGAGTAGAAGGGGACGTGCGATGCGCAGAGCTAGTTGACTTAGTGGCGCATAGGAGAAAAGGGGAAAGAAGTAGGATGAACAGAACCTGGTCCAAGACACTTGAGTCTTGGCCAACCCATTAGATTCACTTCGGGTGAGACTTCAGATCGCTTTGCGGTCTGTTGCCGAAAGGGCCAGTGAGTTTGGGGTATTGTTGATTAATTATAGTAAACCCGGGTCTGCCCATGCAATCAACACTTTCCTCTAGAACCCTCTTTTTTACCAAAGAGGAAAATTCCATGCGTCATTCAACCAAATAAAACCTTGCAACTGCTAGATCACCAAGGGAACTTTGAAATTTTTAAAGGCGATAAGACCAAGTTTGACAAAAATAAATTTAGTGCTAACAAGACTAACTCAAGTGCCTGTAGAATTCGAAGGCTTAAGAACATATGCCAACTTTGAATTAATTGACATTGTCGATGGTACAAATCCATATCCTTCACTGCTGGGAATTGATTGGGAAATATAAAACCAAACCATTATAAGCTTTAAGAAAATGATCTTATCGTTTGAAGATTCTAAACTAAGGGTGGTTGCACCAATTGATCTGCTTGAAGGACATAGATATGTTGATCCAGTAAATAGTGAAGTTCAAGGCAATTACCTGGATCATTTGTATAATACCATGTCTTTAAGAGAAGACTATACAAATCCAATAGCCGTTGGAAAACTAAGTTGGCGTAGTGTAAGTTCATGCACATCCGATTCAGGTGATGCCCTGGAAAATTGGAAGAACAGGCGACATGAAGTCTCCATGAGAAGATGCACAAGAATTACAAGATCTGTCCAAAGGGTAGGAGCCAAAGAAAGTGCGTTGTCTACATATGAAGGATTACCTAACCTTGCGTCTTTTCTGGTGGAATTTGAAGAAAAAGTTACAGAATTGCAATGATTGTCTACCTTGGACTTTGTGCTGAAAGCTATGCCTAATAGATGGTGGGGTACACATAAACAATCTATATTTGAGTGGCCACAATGTAAACGATTATTAGAGATTAGATTTGGGGAAGAGATTAGTTATTTTGAAAAGAAGTATACATGACTGGTGAATCCTATGGAGCATATTAAACATTGTCGCAGAACATGGTAGTAATATCCGTGATAGAAGTAGGTTTATCGATTCATCCACACTTTGGAAATGGTATCAAGAAATTGGTATACATCAGTGGAGCTGCGATGAGGAACTGTCGAATGGGAAGAGTTAGTTACAATATTCACAGATACATTTGAATTCGCAAGTGAACATCCAACGATTGATGCTGCTCTAGAGAAAATGAAGGAAAATATATTTGAAGAAACCCAATCGCAGCCATGAACTTCCATAAATACACCATGACAGTACACAAATAGATGGAATGTTACAATATTACAGGAGAATCGGATGATGATGATTCGCTTGAGATAAACATACTTGATTCAGAAGGTATGCATGTAGTGGAAGGAGCTGGTATGTCTAGTGACCAATTTCTGACTCCACTCAAGATCAAGAAAGCAATGATTGTGTCAGCTGAAAACCCAAAATTTTCCGATATTGGAGATTACTGGGACGATGAGACTGTGGGAAATATCACTGACTTACTGCATGAATTTTAGGATATGTTCCCTATAAAAGTTTCTAAAATGCAAGGCATAGTTGGGGACCTTGCTGAAATAAGGTTTAAATGCACATATACACCTTATCCTGCTTGTTAGAAACATGACTGCAGAGGAATAACAAATATACAGTTAAATCATTAAACAAGATGCAAAAAACACATTTAACACATTACATAGAGACATATATAATGTGGTTCACCCAAAAGATGGGCTACGTCCACATAGAAATTTCCAGTCCTTTTATTACAATCCAGAAAGATGAAGTTATACAACTTGCAGCAAACCCGTTCCACTTCCTCTTCGTGCTCTCACAGTCTCTCTTCCCCGAATCCCAAAGTTGGGGAACAAGTGTACAGTACACCTAGGGTACAAACGCAACTAAATAATATCTCTGGATATGGAATATCAGGCTCCACAAACAACAATCTCCCACTTGGAGACTGATCACAACAACTCCACCGCTGTTGCACTTGCTGGACTATGCTCTGGACCTTGGACTTGGAAAATTTCTTATTTCCACCTTCATGCTTGAAGGCCAATAGAAACTGAGCAGGAAATCAGTTTCTCTCTGGTTACTCCCTTTGTAACCATGTCTGCAGGATTCTGGCTAGTATGCATATTTTCCAGTTTTAACAGTCCTTCATCTAGAACAGATCTTATGAAGTGGCAATTGAACTGTACATGTTTAGTATTCAAATTAAAGGCTGGGTTCTTTGCAAGATGAATGGCACTTTGGGTGTCACTGTACAACCTGCTATTCTCCTTCTTCTTACCCAATTCCCCCATGAACCTCTATAACCAAATCATCTCCTTACTAGCCTCTGTAGCAGCAACATACTCTGCTTCCATTGTTGAAAGTGCAATAACCCGTTGCAATTTTGAAATCCAACTTACTGTTGTTCTACCCATAGTAAACACATACCCTATGGTGATCCTCCTGCTGTCTTTATCACCAGCCATATCTGCATCAGCATATCCTTGTAGAATAATGTATAAACCTCCAAAACATAATGCATGAGAAGTGGTACCTCTCAAATACCTGAGAATCGATTGTATTTCTTTCCAATGCTCTTTACTTGGATTATTGATATACCTGTGCACAACTCCCACTGCATGTGCAATATCTGGTCTTGTGCACACCATGGCATACATCAATCTTCCAACCGCTGATGAATAGGGAATCATGTACATGTAATCTATCTCTTCCAGTGTCTCTAGACACACCACCTTACTTAGTTTGAAATGGCTAGAAACAGGTGTACTAACTGGTTTTGCATTTTTCATTCTAAATCTTTGCAACACCTTTTCTATGTACTCACCTTAAGACAACGTCAATTTGCGATTTTTCCCATCTCTTGTTATTCTCATACCAAGGATTTGCTTTGCAACACCCAAATCCTTAATCACAAATGATTTAGCTAGCTTTGTTCTGAACACATTTATATCCTGCATGTTAGAGCCTAATACACACATGTCATCCACATACAATAACAAGATAACACATCTTCCGTTATCTAGCCTCTTGCAATAAACACAGTGGTCATAATGACATCTATCATAACCTTGTTATATCATAAACTTATCAAATTTTAAATACCATTGCCTTGGAGCTTGCTTCAGGCCATACAAGCTCTTCTTCAACCCGCAAACCAAATTCTCCTTCCCTTTGACCTCATACCCCTGTGGCTGCTGCATATAAATATTTTCCTCCAAGTCCCCATGGAGAAAGGTTGTTTTTAAGTTTAATTGTTCCATATGTAAATCTTCTACCCCCACTAGACTTAAAATAGTTCTAATTGAAGTCATTTTAACAACAGGAGAAAATATTTCATCAAAGTTTATACCTTTCTTTTGTGCAAACCCCTTTACAACAAGTCTAGCCTTGTACCGCTTCTTTCCTGCATCTTCTTCCTTCAACTTATAAACCCATTTATTCTGCAATGCCCTTTTTTCTATAGGCAACTTAACCAAATCCCAAGTCTGGTTTCTTACCATTGAGTCTATCTCCTCATCCATGCATTGCTCCCACTTCTTTCTAGTTTCTACATGCATTGCTTCTTCATAACATTTTGGTTCACTAGAATCAGTCATTAATAAATAATATAGTGAAGGATATAATCGTTCAGGGGGTCTAGTTAAACTGGTATATATTCTTACATTTGCAAGAGTTTCAGGTACCTGCTGTTGTTCTTGATTTTTTGGTGCCTTTGGAGCTTCATTTTCTTTGATTTCATCAATCACTATGTACTCTGTGTTTTCATTTTCCACTTTCTTTCCTTGCAACCGATCTTTGTACATAACCTTTTCATTGAATACTGCATCTCTACTCCTAATAATTTTGCTATTTTCAAAATCCCATAAGCGATAACCAAAATCATCAACCTTGTATCCAATAAAGAAACATTTCTTGGATTTAGCTTCAATATTTGTTCTATCATCTTTATCAATATGGACAAATACTTCACAACCAAAAGTTCTCAGAAATGAGTATTTTACTTGTTTACTTGTCTATGCCTCCTCTAGAATCCCACCATCCAAAGTGCTTGAAGGCCCTATGTTTATCAAATAAACAACAATGTTTACAGCATCAGCCCAAAACTGTAAGGGAAAACCTGCATGCAATCTCATACACCTTGCACGATCCATGATTGTTCTATTCATCCTTTTTGACAAACCATTTTCTTGTGGTGTTCCAGGGATTGTCTTCTCTCTGCGAATCCCATTGTGTGAACAATAACTGTCAAAATACTTGCTATAGCATTCACCTCCATTATCAGATCTGAGACATTTCAACCTTTTTCCTGTCTCATTCTCAGCCAAATATTTCCACTTCTTAAAAGTATCAAACACATCATATTTCTGTCTAATGCAATAAACCCAAGTTTTTCTAGTTGCATCATCAATAAAAGTAACATAATAACGAGAGCCACCAAGAGATTGTACTTGAGCTTGTCCCCATACATCTGTATGGACACGCTCTAACTTTTCACTCTTCTTTTGTTTCCCAACCCTGAGAAATCTAACTGTCTTTTATTTCCATAAACACAGTTCTCACAGAATTCCAAACTTACCTGCTTCAGATCTGGAAGCAGTTTCCTTGAGTGGAGAATTTGCATCCCCTTCTCAATCATGTGGCCAAGCCTATGATGCCACAATGCCGCACCTGTTTCTATGGAAGCTACAGAGATAGAATAATCGGTATTATGAGGACATAAATATAACTTACCTACCCTATCTCCTTTTGCTATTACCTATGTTCCTTTAGTGATCTTCCACCACGTTTCTCCAAACATAGACAAACAACTGCTATCTCCCAACTGCCCTGTTGAGATCATATTTCCTTTCATAGCAGGAATGTGCCTTACATCTTTTAGCAACCATTCACTTCCATTATTTAACTTAATCCGTACCTTACCCTTTCCAACAATTTTACATGGTTCATCATCCCCCAACAAAACATGCCCAAAATCACCTTGAACATAATCATGAAAGAATTTCCTATGGGGTGTAGCGTGACATGAAGCCCCTGAAT
The DNA here is from genome assembly GCA_001517045.1 of Pseudotsuga menziesii. Taxonomy (NCBI): domain Eukaryota; kingdom Viridiplantae; phylum Streptophyta; class Pinopsida; order Pinales; family Pinaceae; genus Pseudotsuga; species Pseudotsuga menziesii. The sequence goes on along the minus strand of LPNX010495945.1, from coordinate 221,459 downwards.
CTGCTACCCAGTAATCACTAGTATTATCTAATGGAAGAATCAAATCATCTTGTCAGGGATGATTTTAAGAACCCCCCCTAGATTTATATCTATAAAAAATGGGCGAATCTCTCCGATATATACGAAAATTTGAAGGCGATTTTATCAATAACATAATATCTATATATATATAAATTGGCGAATCTTTACTTTTATTATATAATGTTGTAAAATCCAGGTGAATCTTTCATTTTATTATATAATGTTGTGAAATATTGGCAATTCTTTCACTAATTTATAACATATTGTAAAACCTTGGCGAATATTTCACTTCATTATAAAATTTTTGTAAAAACTGGCGAATCTTTCATTGATTTATTAGATATTGTTAAAATAGAGGAACACCAACATTAGTTAAATAACATGAATCACATCATCGACATTAAAACATATAGACTCATGAGTCACAACTAGAAGGTGTTAGTGAAACGCAACTGCACTGACTAGATTCAGGGAAAGTGGGGACTCCACTTGTTATCTCATCCCTTAGTGGTCCAGCGGACATGTGGGAATCTGAATCTTGACAAAACGATAAACTTATAGAATCAGACATTATGCTCTATCTTGGCCTCTTAGATTTAACCATTTTTTTCATCTTAAACTTGCTTCACTCTTTTTTTTTCTCTCTCCTTCAAACTATATTTAGTCTTCCAACTAAGAAATCCAGGTTGAACAATATTGCAGATTCTTGTCAAGAACATAGCACAACATCTAACCCATCGAAGTCATCATGTAATATGTATAGCCTCTTCATGCGAGAAGATTGGCTTATATAAATTTACAGTTCATATTTAACTATTTTTTGCATCTTAAACAAACTAAAATTTTATACTTTAATGCCTAAAACAAAACTAAAATAGAACTAGATCCAGAACAACACTATTGTAATAAATTGAAAACATAATTTCATCTCTTGCAACTTTAACACTCCAATTGTCATTTTGTTAAAGTTGGTCCTTGAGATGATTTACCAATTACCATGTATAAAACATAAACAATAACAATATTATAACTAATGAAAAGAACGATAGCAATGTACAATAAATAAAGCAGTAATAGCAATACTAGTAAATTTAATACCCAGTTAACAAAGAACAGTAATAAAGCTAGCCTAGAACTATTTGGGTCAACATTATACTCAGATACTTTTAGGTTCAGATCTTGTCACTAGAAGGACAAGTCACCAAAGGAACAAATGACATACCTTGACAAAGAGTAGGTTAGAATGTTGTAGGTTGATGTTAGATACATACAGTAGAAAGAAAGATATCCTAGTCACGATGTTTGAAGACCCTAGTAGGATAGTAGCAGTGATATTTATCCCAAAACACACCTAATCAACCTTAAAAGATCACAACTCCCTCTAACATAATTAACACCAACCAAGTCATGTCCAAAAAGATAAGGTGAAATTAGCATTAGAGGAAATTTCAACTCAAAATGGGCCTCCTAAAAAAAATGAATAAAATAATAGTTAAAATAATAAAATAATATTTATTAATTTTGGAGGAAGAAAAGAAAAAAAACTACTTTTTTGTTTGTATTTTAGACATATCTCCTCATGTTTTTACTCAAATTTCGATCGGGAGAGCTTGTTGGATGCGGAATTTAATTCCACATCCAACGAGCTCTCCTAATCAAAATTTAAGTAAAAACACAGGGAGATATGTCGAAAATACAAACAAAAAAGTAGTTTTTTTATGATACCTATCCCCAAATTTATATTAAAAAAGTGTTTAAGACCTATACGGTATTTAAAATTTAAATCAATTTCATTGGCAAACACATGATGACATGGAATTTGAATTAGAGTTAAAAGGCCCATTTTGAGTTGAAATTTCCTCTAATGCCACGACCTAGCTAGGAGAGGTTACCATAGTCCACTTTAAGGATGAGGTAGGTCATCATAGTCCATGGCCCATCTAGGAGAGATCATGTATAGTCACAATCCATTAGGATAGACCTTACACCGTCACAAATAAGGTTTAGCATCCCCAGAGGGATGAAACCAAAGCTAACAGTCCGAGAGTAGCCCACAAAAATGAACACGACCTATATTTTCAGCAGCAAAATGGTCTTGGATCAACCTATTACAGTCAAGGGTTGGATTCATAAAGTCACGGCCCAACATGGCAGTACGAGAGACACCACACATTCCACGGGTCAGATGCATAAGGTCACAACTCAGCAAGAGAGACACTACACAGTCCACAGGTCATATGCATAAGGTCACAACTCAGTCACGATTCAAAAAATAAGGGAGCACAAAGAAACCCTTAAAATAAGATCTGGTAACCCGGGGATGAAGCGGTGAAACCCTAGCAACATACTCCTTGACGCCAAATAGAAAGATCAAAGTTGAGATGTATCTTCTTGGATGGATCCATAATGAAGGATGAGACTTGTTTTTATAACTTGAAAGGACTTCTAAGGGGTCTTTCTTCAAACCCAACTTTTAGGATGGTTACTAATAAAATAAAAATAGGTTGACTTAGTATAGGGTACCAAAGGTCAAAATGGTCACATAAATAACAACAATAAAAACCGTATAAGGTTAGGTCATCATATCAAAGAGGTCATGGTACCACAAGCAATAAGGGTACTACTACCAAAAGTACCATATGTGAACTAAGGGTCACAACAAAGTGGTAAGGAAACCCCCATACCCACAAGACCAAGGTGTACATAAAGGTGGGGAGCCAACCCCTTTTACCTACAGGACCAACAGGACCAAAGACTTTAATATTTTCTCTCTCAAGGTATATCATCAGGTGTGTTCCATATATATTTATCATCATTATATAAGGAGAAGATCCAAAATGGATAATGTGACACAAGAAAAAAGGCTACTATATCTATAGACCACCTCCCTTTACAGTTATATTGAGAGTCAAGCAAACCTTAAAATTTGGCGACTTTGGAATTTGTTTCATCATTCCTCGAGTTTCATAATGATATCCTCCAAAGTAGCCTTGAGTAGCATTAGCACGCAGATACAAAATCAACCATGGATACTTCTTTGAAGTTTTCAAAGTATGGCGAAATGCCCAACTTCCTATTTTAGGGTTCTTCTCCCATACTACCAACTAGTAAGCTCCTGAAATTACAATTAAACTTAAATTTTAATATTATATTTCACTAACTATATCTAAATGAAAAAAAATATGATGTCTAAATCACTTTGAGTGAACGTTATTGTTATTGCTCATAATACTTGTTTCTTTTAAAATCTTTGAAGCACATATATATAATTTAGTGAAAGCATTGATTCTTATTTTTATTATTATTAAGTTGATTTGATATATAAAATGTATATTAGAAAATAAAAATAATATGATTATTAAATTTGATGAAATTAATTTTGATTTATGAGACTTTAGAAAAGGTAAATAATTATTTGGTTTTTTTAAGCATTTTATTTATTTGTTTGAGAAAAAAAAAAGAGAAACATTGCTAGATGAGTATAGTTGTGATTAGTTAAATTTTTAGGAAAGTCAATATTGTAGCAAATATTTTGAAATTGTGATTTAAAGTAGTTATATGTAGGACATTGTAAGTTTCATTTTCAACACTCTTAGTGTCACATAATTGACAACACTCTTAGTGTCATAATTGAAAAATTCTTTTGTCCCATGACATTTTAGGAATTTTGAATGCTTATGTTATGCTAAACTAACATATACTATTAATTTCTATATTATGGTTTATCATATCCTTATGATATCTTAAGTTTTCCTTATTCTCTAATTCTTTAGTAGACCACAATTTTTTTTTAAAATATAGATGTAATAATATTAATAATAATATCATTTTTCCACAAAGTGACATTTTCATAAGCTCTTTAATGATTTACTCAAGGCTTGGCATATTTCTTCCAACCTAACTTAAGTCCTCTATTGGTTTCACTAAAGTTTAAGGCAATCTTAGGAAGCTTGCTTCTTGTCTTCCATGTTGTTTTTCTCTATTTTTTTTTATATTAGGTACCTAGTCATATCAATGATCACATTCTAAGAGAGGCTTCCTTCTATGAGAAGGATAAAATAGGGTGTACTCTCTTTAATGAACTTAGATTGCAAGTTATAAAACACTTTTGATTTTTATTTATATTTATCCACAATTATTTTAGAGATGTTGGAGCCCCAAACTTAAAACCCATACATGATAACAAGAGAGACAAAACTCTCAAGCATGATTTTCTTCTTATCCAAAAGTCATAGGTCCATTGATTTAAAGTTAGTTTTTGAGTCCATTATAAACTTTTCATTGTAAATTTATACTATTCTTGATGCTTTAGTTTTAGTTAATCAAATCAATTTCAAGATAGTTGTATGGAGTCACTTTCTTCAAGGTGTTGTTGACATATATGAAATTAACACAAGTAATCATTTTTTAAATTTGATTATCATAACATTTATCTTGTTACACATAGCATAAAAGACAAATACTTCTATGTTAGGGACCATAGAATCTTCATGCTCCCAAGATTCAACAAGCAATATATATTATCAATTTACCTTAGTATCCAAATTAATATAATAACTTTGCTCCATGAAAAGGCTTTTTTATCTCAATTACAAATAATACTTTTTCTATTTTTAATATTTCAGTGTTTCTTTGTACTAATTCAATGTAATTTTCTAATAATATTAAATAAATTCTATAAAATGAAATTGTAAAAAAAATGACAATAAACTTAAATATATATTTTTAAATATTCAATTTTAAATTATTATAAAATCCTAACATATAACGTGGCATATACACCACTGCAATTGTTAATGAAATTATTAATGTGTGCTATAATATAACTAAATTTTATATATTTCGTTAGTATAAACCTATTTAAACATTACATATTCATATGATATTTTTGTACATAATAAATTTAATATTTGTTTTATAAATATCATTTATAATATTATGTTTAGATATATTTACTTTTTCGGATCAATGATAGCCGTTGCAGCTCATGCTCCCGTTATTGGCGGTAAAGAGTTTCTCTAATACTTCATTTACCCTTAGTACTTTGATCTATCCAATCAATGATCAAAACTCTAACAGTTAGCTTTACCAAAAGAATTGGATGAAAAATGAAAAGAGGTAGAGGATTTTACAGTGACACAATGGGACACCAAGAATAGGGAAAAAAGTATCGCTACGTGTGTGAATAAGTTGGACACATTAGAGGCACCATTCTTTGAAAAAGAAAGAGACTGAGCGTGTGAAGCTTTGTCCCCTAAGCTCCCAACGAAGAACTAGCTTTGAAGATTCTCTCCCTGAGCTCCAGCGAAGAAGCTCTTATGCCCTCTGGACAATAGGTAGAGTGACCTTTCTAGTTGACATTTCAATTGCGATAACTTCTGAGAATAATAATGACAAAACAAGTGGGAAATTGAGGTGAAAGGATGAAGGGATTAGTATTACTGGCGAGTCTGAGAATATTTTGACTTCCGTGTTGGATGAGAGGTGTCATAGCCTTGCCATGTCGTGGTCTCATTTTTTGCAATGTCGGTGAAATTTAATGTGTGCCGAGCTTCATACTTGGCAGCACTTTTCAGAAACCCTAACACTAGTCAAGAAGAAATTGCAGAGCAGGAAGATGGGGATAGAAGAGCCTCACATCCCTTAGGTTTTACTTTGAGTGCACCCACCAACCCTCTCATGGTTCATGGTGACCCTACCAACTTCTGGGCTATGGCTTCTGGAACTGTGAAGCTCGACAACATCGATATTCCTTGGCACAAGCATCATCAGTCTAAAAATAAAGAATACAAAAGGGCCGTGTTCATGGATAACCAACCCATCAGAGCTGAGAGATTGGAGAGATTGTACAGGTCGACCATGGATTAGGAAGACAATGTGGGTGCAACTGTTATGATCATCACGCTGCTATTTTTTTGTTAAGTTCCACCTGATGCAGTTCACCTAAAACCAACAGTTTAGCCTCCATTTATCTAATTACCTAGTGGAGTGGAACGTGAGGCAGTTATCAAGCCCCAGGCCAATAGCACTCAGTTCTCAAATAAAATAGTTCCCCCCAACAACATTCAGTGGAACCAACAACCCAGTTACACTTGATCTAGCTTATACAAACCCCATAGTTATCGAATCATTTAGCCCTAAATCTACTGGTACCTACTGCTCATGGGGCTCTATTCTAATGATTCTCTATTGATGATGTTAACCAATTTAATCTATGATGCGAATGAGGAGTAGGTTTCATTAAAACAGTAATCATGGTTGGATAAAAAAAAAGTAATCATGGTCATTAAAATAGTAACCCTAAATCATAATGGATAAAAAAATATTTGATGGAACGACAGGTGAGCAAAGTGAGAGATCTCATTTTTTTTAATGAATAACTATCTCTTCAACCAGGCTTCCCAGAACGCTGCCTCTAGTAAAAATCAAATATTTCCCCATCTCTTTCTTGTTGACGGCTAATTCCCATGACCTCCAGCATGGGCTACCATTCAATTAAAATATCCCTCGTTTGACTCATATGATATAAAGTGGGATCTGCTTGTTTGACTAATTGGAGGGCTGAACACAATTCATCCAATTTATTAGTCAAGTCATGATATAAAGTAGGAACATGTTGTTGCCTCATAATTATATCCCTACTTTCCTTGTAGGAGTGTGTAATGCAGCCCATTGTTCCTCTGATGCCTTCTATGAGATCACAATCAAAACAACAACAATAACAGATACACAATTGTGATAAAAAAATAATGGATATAATTAATATTATAGTGACTACGAGATCATAACAATGTAGATGATAGAAATATTCAAAAGTAATTTACTTGATCTAATAAACAATGCATTTATAAGGTAGGCAGTGCTGTAAAAAACTTGGACATTGATAGTTGGAGCAATCTGTATATCGAGGGCTACCCATTCCTGACACTTCTTCACCGACTTCATTGCAGATGTTCAACTTTCAAGTGCAACTCTCACTCGTTTGTTCTTCATCTGGATCTCCCAGCACTAAAAATTCACTAGCAATTAAAGAATAGGAAGAATAAATGAGTGCCAAAATCCCAAAGCAGCGAAACAACCCCATTGTCTCCATAATTCCACATTCTAGCTTCTTCAATATTAGATATCAAAGGTCGGCAGCCTCAAAGAGAAATTTAAAGAAGAAGAAAAAAAATAGGTAGGCAATAAAGTTGTTGCAACTTGCGTATAGTCTATTTAAGCCGTGGGGTTCTCCCAAAATCTGACAACGTCTACCTACTATTCTCCTCCTCCAGATCTCACCATGATCCACATATATAGAGAGAGGAATTTGAAGTTGAATAAGCCTACCGAATTTTATGGTTTTTTCCTAAGATATTCCAGCTAATATTGGGTAAGGAAGCACAAAGTCTTGATGTTGTAGCCTTTGAGTGAGAGTTCTTCTAGTGGGAAACCGAAACTCTCATGGCGTCAGCTCTACTGATTCCTGAAATACTTGGAAATTTTTACCATTGGAAAAATAAGGATTTCAGATGAACACCATCCATGCATGATCTCAAAATCATACAATTTACATTGGATAAAATCATAAAAAACAAAATAACAATCAATATGGAAACAATCTTAAGAAACCCATAACTCCTTTTTCAGGATGATATTTCCTCTCCTAATTCGAAGGATGATATTTCCTCTCCTAATTCAAGGTTGCTATAGATTGAATATAAACAAAATCTCACGTTATGAAGCCTTTAAATTACCTTTAAAAAGAGAATGGTTGACTAAAATCGTTTGCACAAAGAAACCCAAATGATTCCAGCTTGAGAGTACAAAAGATGTCAAAACTGAATGGAGGTGGGTAATATTTAAAGTGCATTTGAATGGCATCAATAATAACATGAAGCCCATCATGATATCATGAAATATGGAGGGAAATCTAACCTCCATTATTGAAAATCCCGGTGAATGAAGGTTTTAACTTGGATTTGGCATCAAATCCACTTGAATATAACCATTTAGTTAGTTAGAAATTGGGTTGAATGCAACCGTTTCTTTACCTTAAACAAAATAAGGATGATGAAATAATTATGGTTAGAATCCTTAATTACTAAAAATGTGGGGAAGGTACGATTGAAGATTAAATTTACTAGAAATAAGGAGGCTAACTCAGTATGTGTGGTAAATTTAGAAGGGCTAAATCATTTTTTTAACCCCCTCATTAATAGGGGGAAGGGCTATTTTTGGGGGTTATTATTTTTTTAGTAAATATTGGACGAATTCATAAGAATTGACCTACATGGCAAAAAATTAGGGCGATTGAATAATTTTACCCGAATTTCTCTAGGCAATTTATGATTTGCCACGTTCTCCTAGTGAAAATTAAAAGGCTATTTTCATATTATTTTTTAAATAAATAGTGGACGAATATTTTAAAATTTAGAAAATTTTACCCATATAAAAATTCGCCCATTGAATTTTCCAAACCCCTCTAATATCGCCCATGGGCTAAGATTCGCCCCTAAAATCATCTCTGCATCTTGTAACACATCACCTTATACATTCACTTCCTGAGTAGTCTTTGCTGCCTCTCACCTTTCTTCTTTGGTGCTCTGCAGTCTTTCTTCAGTTGCCCTTTCTTACCATAGTTCCAACACTCCATTTTTCTGAATCTGGACTTGGATCTTCCCTTTTTAGACTTGTTGTGATTTCCTGGTCTCCTTCCTCTCTCATTTTGTCTCCCTCTGCTCTCCATGGTCAACACATTACCTGATGTCTCACCTGTGCTTTTTCTTCACATTTCCTAGCTAAGAATAACACCAACAACATCATCAAACTTAAGAGTGTTTGAACTAGGGACAGAGTTACTTAGAACCATGACCATGCTATTCCAACTTTCTGGAAATGAGCACAAGATTAGAAGAGCCCTAATCTCATCATCAAAGTTCAATTTTACAGAACTTAACTGATGGGTAAGTGTATTAAACTCATTTAAATGGTTAGCAACAGATCCACCTTCCGACATCTTCATATTAAATAAATGCTTCATTAAAAATACCTTGTTGGAAGCCGAGGGTTTTTCGTAGAGCTTACCCAATGCGCTCATCACACCCTTTGTTGTTTTTTCTTTTGAAATATTGAAAGCCATTGATGAATCCAGACATAGCCATATTGTTCCCAGTGCCTTTCTGTCAAGAACCTCCCATTCTTCATCCTTCATAGTCGTCGACTGTTTTAATTTTTCGCCCAACAGTAGGTACAGATCCTTCTGGTAAAGATAATCCTCCATTTGCATCTTCCATAATTGGTAGTTTTGGCCATTACATTTCTCGACCCTAAATATTCCTTCTTCCGCCATTGCTCTCACTTGAACTAGGAACCCTTCTTTCCTGCGAGTTTACTAGCCAAATAGACCTTTTGGCCCTGATACCAATTGTTAGAAATAGGATCGTAGAGCAATAACAGATATACAGTTAAATAATTAAATAAGATGCAAAAAACACATTTAACACATTATAGAGAGACACAATATAACGTGGTTCACCCAAAATAATCGCTATGTCCACATAGAAATTTCTAGTCCTTTTATTACCGTCTAGAAAGATGAAAGGATACAACCTGCAACAAACCCAGTGCACTTCCTCTTCACACTCTCAGAGTCTCTCTCACACAATCATAGAGATTGTTTACAATGATACAATAAAATACCATACACTACACAGTCGTATTACAATGCTTTTCTTTCATAGGGGAAATACCATGGGAAAATACTACGGTTAACCCAATACCATGGGTCCGCAAAAATGTTGGCCAACCAACATCCCAAAAAGTTTTCTCGGGGGCGTTGCCCCCAAACCCCCATATCTTGGGGGTGTTTCCCCTGAACCCCGAAGTTGGGGACCAAGTGTACAGTACACCTAGGGTACAAACACAGCTAAATAATATCTCTAGATATGGAAGATCAGCCTCCACAACCAACACTGCTAACTGCGACTCGATCGCAAGAGAAAAATAAGCTATATATATATATATACATATGACAAGATAGGTTGACTTCATTAATTTCACAACTCCAAGAGAATATGAAAATGGGTTTTTTGTTCACGTCTGTCTTTATGGAAATAGCTACCATTTAAGGTGACAGATAATTGGCGGCATAACACAATTTTTTTCTTAATGAGTTGGAAGAACACCCATTTTCCTGAAAGGACATATTCCTTTCTGATTAATTGTTCGCGCATATGAAGAATGAATAGGGAATATTGAGGTATACTACCAGAATTCACCGCCAAGACTCCTTTCATCCTGAGTGCAAAAGAGACGAGCTACTATTTTCTGCAACCTTGAGATCCGAACTGGGTTGGTTGTAGTATGGTCATTTCCATTTCCAACACAAGCACAATTGAGTTCGAGCCTGCATCGCCCACCTTATTTATGGAAGATACCATTGGTTATATCGCACCCTAGGAAGAAGGGCCACCAACTACTCAATAGGAGGTACTAGCTGCCGCACAACCTATTCCAAGAGTAGAGCCAAACCTGGTTAAGCTGTCTGGAAAAGATAGACCAGGTCCATCTGTAACAAAATGGGGAAAATGCACTGGTAACAAAAAGAGGAAGGGAAAAACATCAACAAATCCAGTGCCAACCCCACCGGAGGAGGAAAATCCCAAGACAAGAAATTGTGTGCCCCCTTATATCCCTCCCAGACACACTGATGCACCAAGAGTTATGATCCCAAAGAAAAAAGGGGCTACAGTAATAGTGCCACTGGTACCTAAAGGAGTGAAAGTACTGGAGGATATTAACGGTTGAATATGAGAAAACTATTATTTGCTAATCATGATACAAGGAGCCAAACAGACCTGGTCCACAAAAACTATATGGATACTATACAGGACACAATCAAAGCATCAAAACGATTTATTGCAAAGGAATGGGCTAGAGGATTGGAACAGTCTAGCATACTATCGCTGTTGTATATGCCACATTTTGGCCACAACACACCAATAAACACCTGTGTTAAGCAGTTATTGGTATTTTTACATGGTGGGGTCATATGGTTGGGAAAGAATATACCTGTAGATATTAAATTGATTGCAATCATCACAGGCCTACCATTCACAGGGAAGGACCCAGCGCCAGTTCTAAAAAAGGATCAAGAAGCGACAATAGCTGCACAGATGAAGGAAAAATATAACGTAATAAGAAGTAAAAGAGGATTTCTGATCGAGTCCATTAATGATGACACTGTGCGCTTTTCTACAAAAGTGTTGGTGTCCAAGTTACTTCGCAATATGCATCCAGACCAGTGCACCACGAGAGCGATTGCTCTTGCTGAAATTTGTCCGGAGGGAGTTTAGATCAATAGGTTTCAGTTCTTGTTGAATGATATCTTACAAGACACCATTGATGTATAGGAAAAGGGTAGGGAATTTCACTACTCACGACTATTAAATCTAATTTCATTTATAGCATTGTCCGACCCACCAAACTACCAAGGGTAGAAATTCCAGTAAATTGCAGGGGAGCGAGATATCATAACCTTTGGATCGAGAAAGACATAAAGGAACGACATGAGCATAATAATATTGAATTCTTTATGCATGGAGAAAATATAAGGAACCAAGTAAAGAAAATATACAGACTAGATAACACCACTGTTCAACGATTTTGTCAGATTGTTAGATTTGAGATTGGACCACACCATATTAATATGCAGCAATGCCAAGATCAAAAACATCAAAGTTTTCCAACCAGATTTATAATGACAGAGGATAAAGTTGAATAAATCGTTAATGATTGGCTGAAGGAATGACGTGTTCCAGTGCCAGAATATCAACTTCGGCAAGAGGAAGAACAACTACAAGAAGAGAACCCAGATGTGGGGAATGAAGAAGAAAATCCACCAGAGTATTTGGAATCCACAAAGAGTCATTCCAACTCGACCCCGACAGAACCTGAAACAAAAAAGGAAAGGGGAGAACCTCAGAAAGAACAGGTACAATCCAGAAGGAAGAAAAAGAAGATGAAAGCTGAAAAGAATGCCAATACCATTATATTGGATAGTGAATACATGCAAATGATGACTGAGGCAATAGTTGAAGCGACGTAGACCAACTTCAAAACCATAGAGGAGCGCCAAGAAGAGCTTTCAGGTACTATTACTGATTTTCTCAAAGCCTCGTGTAAAGCGATTTAAAATGTTAAAATTGCTATCAACTGTCCAGTCCCAACCATGGAGTCACACAATTCATCAGAGAAATCAAACATAGAACAAACTTCAATACTAGTTTTAGTGTAATGTCCCAATTCAAATATTCCCAACAAAGGCTTAAATTTGGGAAATTTGTATTGACTAGTTTTGACTATGGGGGACTTGAATGGCTCAAGAGGGTCTTGAATTTGGTAGGTACTGATGTGGGGAGTCTTAGGAATATTCAATTGAATCTCTGATAGTTTTATGATAGGTCATATACATCTACAACTCTATTTGGGCATGATGGAAAAAAGGGAAAAATTACTAGCAATTTATGATGCAATTCCCCCTGGGGTGTGGGCATAAATGGCTCTCCAAATCCTATGCAACCCTCTCAAATTTAAGAATAGAGTATGGGGAATATAATAAGACTTCATTTACTATCATTTGGTGTGGTTAATAGTTCTGCAACAGAGGATTAAAACTTCATATTCGAATGCATAATTTCAGTGATATTTGCTTAAGGGAAATGACACATAAAAGCTCAACTTCGACACATAAATGGTGCATATAATGGTTCAGAACATATCAATATGAATATATCCCATTTAAATCATTTAAATATCTCACTAACAACATATAACATTTACCCAAGTCACAATACACATCAGATATACAATATCCATTGAAAGGAGAAATCATCACATGGAAACTAGTCACAATAAAGCTTGGAAATGTGGACACTTGCATATGTTTCTTCTGATTTATACTTACAGAGAATATGAGAGACATATTACAGAGCCATGAATGATTCACCCATTCTTAGGCATCAATTGAACTCAATGGGGTGCAACCACCATTCACACAAGCGTGCCTTCATAGAAAAACATGGAAATATAGAAGTGGAAATTGAGAGAAAGGGAGGAGAGATGGGTCACGAACAGTAGCAGAATCCTATGTTCAGAAAAAAAAACTCCATGAATATCCCACTGAGAGTTCTGAATGGCCTCTCCCATGTCCAACTTGGATGAGAATCTCACTCTCTTGAAATTGGCTCACTAGCAGGGAAAGTGTGCACTCACCCTACAATGGACAAGCTAATGCTCTCCAAATGCCAAAGGAAAATCCACAAATGATCAAAATCCATTTCCATTCCTCATGAAATATTTTTATAACCCTCCTAAGTTCCTCCAAGGTATAATTCATTCCCATAGGCTTCCTCCACCTCATCCTTTATGTTTAGTAACCTCCATGCCACTTGGCCTTCTCCTCAATCCTTCATCTTCTACCAAATTTGAATAGATGCCACCTAGTCCCAAGTGCACCCTCTTGGAGGATATTTTTAGACCTGAAATTTCAGGTTTTCATAGGTCTGCAATCATGTTTGCAATCATGTCTGACTTGTCATAGAATCTTCCATCATTGTTGTCATAAAGCGCATGGAATCTAGCTCCACATGGTACCTAGTTTCTTCCTAGACTCTTCTTCTTCTATGGGGAGTTACTCATCCTCACCCATTCGAATCCTTGGGCTCATGATATGTCATTTGACAACTCTTCACCTTCCAAGAACCTTCCATCACTCATAATTTCTAATTTGGGGTTAAGTCATGATATGTGTAAGGAGGAATCTAGCCACCCAAGGCCCCCATGGACTTGCAAATGTCCTTATGAATAAATGCCACTTTAATTTATCCATATTTATTATTTGTATGCCACAAATTAATGTGTAAATTATAAAATAAGGTTCTGTTGGGTCCCATAGCTCCCTTATTGCAATATTTAATGCCTCCTCCACAACCTATGGAACTAGTAGGTGGGTGAAACATTGTCAACTAATGGACCTATTTGAATGGGGACATGACAGTACTCCCCACCCAATATTTCTTGTCCTAAAGAAATGCCAAGTTTGGATACTGAAAAATTCTCTCATCTTCCCAAGTGGCCTCCTCACTAGGAAAATCCTTCCATTGTACCAAATATTCTTTTATTGTTATGCTTTGTAGCCTTCTCTCCCTTGTTCTCAAGATTTTGTTTGGAATGAGAACAAGTTGACCTTCATCATCCAAATGTGGTAAAGTACATGAAACTGAAATGTGATTCCCTATAACCTTGTTTATATAAGAAACATGAAATACATTATGGATTTTTCTTCCCATGGGAAGCTCCAATTGATAGGGCACTTCTCCAACTTTTCGATTCAACTTGTAGGGACCATAAAATAATGGTTTGATATTTTCTGAACCTTCACCTTTTATGGTGGTTTTTTTGTAGGGATGCGATCTCAAATACACCAAGTCATTCCCTTGGAATTGTCTCTCCATTCTATGCTGATATGCATATTTTTTCTGTTGATTTTGAGCAACCTGCAAGTTATCTCTCAAAACTTTCAAAATTTCTTGACTTTCTTCAATCCAGTCCTTAGCCTTTGGATATATACTATCACAAAAAATGTGGTCAATAAAAGTGGATGCATCATAAACATAAAGTTCTTTAAAAGGAGACATGCCAATGGACATATGGAAAGTAGTATTGTAACAAAACTCACCCAAATGCAACCATTTTTATCAATGCTTTTTGCTTCCCACTAACATAGTTCCTCAATTATCCTTCCAATCATTGATTCACCCTCTCTGTTTGGACATCAGTTTGGGGATGATAACTTTTACTATGTTTTAAATTTATCCCCACCATTTTGAAGAGCTCTTGCCAAAATGCACTAAAAAATATGCTATCTTTGTCACTGATAATGCTCTTAGGAAGCCCATGCAATCTGAAAACTTATTTAAAAAATAATTAAGCCACTTGTGCACATTTAAAGTGGTAGTGACAACAAATAAATGAGAAAATTTAGTGAGTCTATCCACCACCACAAATATGCAATCCTTACCAAATACTTTTGGCAAACCAATGATGAGGTCCATGGAAATGCTCTCTCATTTTTGTGTTGGAATAGGAAAGGGATGTAAGAGATAAAATGGATGAGTGTGATCCACTTTATTTTTCTGAAATGTGGGGCATTCATTAACATACTTCATAACATTATACTTCAACCCTTTCCATGCAAATATTTTCCTCAACATTCGGTATGTTTTGAAGAAACCGGGGTGACCTGCTAGAGGAGAATCATGAGCTTTCTTTAAAATTTCCTCCTTCAAACTCAAATTAGGGACCAAATAGATTCTAACTTTGTAGTATATGATTCCTTCCAACAAATTATACTTATCATCATGGTTAGTTCCATAAAAAATTTCACAAGAAAATTTATCCTTGGCATACTCTACTTCTAACGTGGCTTTCCAATTTTCTGCTACATCCATTAGAGAAATAGAAGGTCTTCTAGATAAGGAGTCAACTACCACAATATTTTTTCCCTTCACATATTCAATATCAAAGTAAAATTCTTGAATCTTGCTCACACAATTTTGCTGACTTGCATATAAATCCTTTTGAGTGAGGAAGTACCTTAAACTGTTATGGTTAGTTTTGACCACAAAATTTGTTTCCCACCAAGTATTGTCTAAACTTGATCAAAGCATGGATTAGGGATCACATTTATTTATCATGAATGGATTAAAGCTTCTCATGAGGATTTAGATTCCTACTCTCAAAAGCTATTGGGTGTTTTCCTTATTTTAGGACTGCTCCAATGCGTTCTCCGGATGCATCACATTCTAAGACAAATGGTTTAGAAAAATCAGGAAAGGCTAGAATAAGACAGTTTCTTATTACATAATTCATTCTTTGGAAATATTTTTCATCCCGTTCATGCCATTGGAAAGCATATTTCTTTGTCAAATTAGTGAGAGGTGAAGTGAGTTGGGAGAACCCCTTCATAAAATTTCTATAGTAGGTGCAAATTCCAGTGAATCCTCTTAATTCAATAAGAATTTTGGGATGAGGCCAGTCTAAAATGGCTCTTATTTTCTCAATATCCACCTTCAAACCATATTTACCAATGATGTTTCCAAGATACAAGAGCTTTTTCAAACCAAACTCACATTTTGACATCTTAGCAAACAAATATTTATCATGCAAAATTTTTAATACCTCTTCTATATGATGCAAAAGTTCCTTCCAAGTTTTACTGTAAATAAGAATGTCATCAAATAAAACTAGTACAATATTACGGATTTGCTTATGGAATATGCTGTACATGCATGATTGGAATATGTAAGGTGCATTTGTCAAGCCAAATGGCATGGCAACAAACTCAAAGTGACCATAGTGGCATTTGAAAGCAGTCTTTGGTATGTCTTCTTCTCTCATTCGAATTTGATGATAACTAGATCTAAGGTCAATCTTTGAGAAGAACTTGGTCCCATGGAACTCATACATGAGCTCATCAATCCTTGGGATGAGGTATATTCTTTATAGTCTTCTTGTTTAATGCTATGAAATCAATGCACATTCTCAAGGTTCCATGTTTATTTTTTACCATAACAACTAAAGAAGCAAATGGGATAGAACTAGGCCTTATGAGACCCAACTCCAAGAGTTATTTGATGGCCTATTCAATATCATCTCAAATATTTTTTGGGTTTCTATAGGGCTGCATTTTTGTAGGTTGTGTTCCTATATCTAACTCAATGATATGCTCCACCCCTCTATTTGGTGGTCTTCCAGTGGGAAGGTCTCCAAAAACATTCTCATACTTACTCAATAGATGCTATATCTCCTTGGCATGATTGGAAATATTCAAGTGATATTTAGGAGATGTAATTAAACATTCAACAACCCATTCTATGTCTGCATGCCTCAAGATAGACCTCATGTTGTGAGAGGACACCACTTGATTTGGGTAAGTGTGCATTCCCCTCAACAAGATGGGTTTCCCTTTTGAATTTTTGAACCTTATATCAGGGACTTGATAATTCATTGTATGCTCCCCTAAATAATATTTCAACCATTGTACTCCCAAAACCACATTTGTATCAACCACATTTACTACATAAAAATTGTCAGTGATAGTATGATTTCCTAGAGTAACTTGAAGCTTTGGAATCCATTTAGTGCAGTCCATATAATTGTTACCTGGAATTATGACTGTGAAACCATAAAAATTTTCAGCTTCTAACTTTATCCTCTCCACAAAGTATGCATCTATGAAGTTGTGAGTGGCTCCACCATCCACTAGAACTGTGACCTTTTGGCCTTGTATGCTGCCCTTGAGCCTCAAGGTGTGGAATCTAGGTACACCCGAGAGGGATGAAATTTTTCTTGTATCAGGAGTGGGATGTCCTTCTTCGCATGTTTCATACCCTTTCTCTTGGGATAAAATTTGTGCTTCTTCCTCCTTCTCCTCCTCTTCATCATATTCAGAAAAAACTTCAATGTAGTGTGCCTTCCCCTTGGCACATCTATGTCCCGAAACCTAAGGTTGTTGGCATGTAAAACATAAATTCTTTCTTCTGAGTTCTTATTTTCTTGGTCCTCCTTTATTTTATTTGGTAGAGGAGTCCCTTTTCCATGGTTTCTTACCTTGAACTTGGAAGGGAAATTTGGCTTGGGAGAATATTTGGTTCGTGGAAAGACATTCTGCAAATCCTTTGTCAAATTCATGGCATCCTTCAATGTGGATGGCTTGTGGGATTTCAATAGCCCTCTCAAAGGTTCTGTCAATCCTTCAGTAAAAAATAAAACCAAACCATCCATAGATACATCAGAAACCATTAATGAAATATTTTCAAATTCTAACATATATGCTTCAGGAGTCCCTACTTGCTTCAATTGCGCTAGTTCTTTGAAAGGAAGTTCAAGGTATTTCCTCTCAAATCTATCCATAAATGCATTGGAGAAACCTTCATAATATAAAATATGATAATGTCCCAATGTTCTAATACCATGGATCCACCAATCACTAGCTTCCCCTTTAAGATGCAGAATGGCCATTTTCAATGCATCTTCTTCAACCATAGGATTTAATTGAAAATATACACTTAATTTTTGCAAGCAAGCACTAGTAGACATTTGTGAGGAACCATCAAAGGAAGGAATTGTTAATTTTCCCATGGTTTATTTCAAATCTTGATTAATAGGAGGTTCCATACTCCCATTTCCTCCTTCCTTGAATTGAAGAGAAGCTCTAATGAACTGATTAAAAGGTAGGACTTTCCTACATTCATCACTTAATTACTGCCAATTATTTGTTGCTTCTCTAACATCATAGGTGGTGTAAGGACCTTCTTTGGACTCTAAAAAGTTAGTTATTTCAGGTCCATTCTGATTTTTGAACTCATGGGTTATGTTATGAGGTCCAATCTTTGGAAAAATGGCTTCCCCATGGGTCTTCCTCACAACATGGGGTGTACTACTACTACTCCTGGGTGCTGACTTGCTCCCAAGTTGGATAGCCAGCAATTTGAATCCTTGCATAAAATGTTTGGTAATGAATTTAATATCTGATTTAATGAATTTATTAAGGTCCTCATTGTTTTCTTTGTCATCCAGATCTCCAAGTTCTAGCTTTTCCTTAATCTTCTTGTAAAAAGAACTAACTTCTCTACTTCCTTCCTTTTCACTGTTAAGGTATCCAATCTCAGTTTATAAGGGAGGAAGTTAAGAATAAGAAAACATGAATAAATATTTCTATCAGGTTCCAAGATTATTCTATGATACCACTTGTAATCTCCCAATTCAAAATTCCCAACAAAGGTAGAAATTTGGAAAAATGGTCTTGACTAGTTTTGAGTCTAGGGGATTTAGATGGCTCAAGAGGGTCTCGAATTTGGTAGGGACTGATGTGGGGAGCCTTAGGAATCTTAAATTGAGTCTCTGATATTTTTATTACAGTTCATCGATATCTGCAACTCGATTTGGGCATGATGGCAAAAAAGGAAAAAATTACTAGCAATTTATGATGCAATTCTCCCTAGGGTGTGGGAAGAAATGGATCTCCAAATCCTATGAAACCCTAAAAAATTTCAGAACAGAGTATGGGGAATGTAATTAGACTTAATTTACTTTAATTTTTTGTGGTAAATATTTCTGCAACAGAGCATTAAAAACTTCATATTCGAATGCATATTTTCAATGATATTTGCTTAAGGGAAATGACACATAAAAGCTCAACTTCGACTCATAAATGGTGCATATAATGGTTCAGAATAGATAAATACGAATATATACCATTTAAATCATTTCAATATCTCTCTAACAACATATAACATTGACCGAAGTCACAATACACATCAGATATACAATCTCCATCGAAAGGGAAAATCATCACATGGAAACTAGTCACAATAAAGCTTGGAAATATGGACATTTGCATATGTATTTATTCTGATTTTGACTTACAGAGAATATGAGAGACATATTACAGATCCATGAATCATTTACCCATTATTGGGAATCAAATGAACTCAATGGGGCACAACCACCATTCATAGAAGTGCGCCTTCATAGAAAAAACATGGAAATATAGAAGTGTAAATTGAGAGAATGGGAGGAGAGATCAGTCACAAATAGTAGAAGCATGATATCTGCAGAAAAAAATTCCATGAATCTTCCAATTATAGGTCTGAATGGAATCTCCCATGCCCAACTTGGATGAGAATCTTACTCTCGAAATTGTCTCACTAGCAGGTTAAGTGTGCACTCACCGTGCAATGGACAAGCTAATGCTCTCCAAATGCTAAAGGAAAATTCAAAAATGATCAAAATCCATTTCCATTCCACATGAAATATTTTTATAACCCTCCTAAGGTCCTCCAAGTTCGAATTCATTCCCATAAGCTTCCTCCACCTCATCCTTGATGTTTAGTAACCTCCATGCCACTTGGCCTTCTTCTCAACCCTTTCATCTTCCACCAAATTCGAATGGCTGCCACCTAGTACCAAGTGCGCCCTCTCGGAGGATATTTTTAGCCCTGACATGTTATATTTTCATAGGTCTACAATCAGGTATGACTTGTCATAGAATCTTCCATCATTGTTGTCATAAAGAGTAAGGAATCTAGCTCCACATGGCACCTAGTTTCTTCCTAGACTCTTCCTCTTCTATGGGGAGTTACTCCTCCTCACCCATTCAAATAATTGGGCTCATGATATGTCATTTTCTGACTCTTCACCTTCCATGAACCTTTCATCACTCATAATTTCAAATTTGGGGTTAAGTCATGACATGTGTAAGGAGGAATCTAGCCACCCAAGGCCCCCATGGACCTCCAAATGTCCTTATGAAGCAATGACACTTTATTTTATCCATATTTATTATTTGTGTGACCAAAATTAATGTGTAAATGATAAAATAAGGTTCACTTGGGTCCCATAGATCCCTAATTGCAATATTTAATGCCTCATCCCAACCTAGGGAACTAGTAGGTGGGTGAAACATTGTCAACTAATGGACCTATTGGAATATGGACATGAAATTCAGTCCCACCAATAAAGGTCAGAGCGTTCGGAGGATTTTTTGATCTAGGAACTCTAGAATTTAATTATGTTGCCATGGATATCGACCAAATAACCATAGATTTCTCTTCCATGAAAATAACTGAAGTATACGCAATACAGAGTGTTGTAAGTATAGAAATAAAACTACGCGAATGTACCCTGGCCAAGCAAGTGAAGGATACAAATACAAATATCAAGAAAATGAAACTAGTAGTGAAGGAAACCGAATAGAAGACAAAGGCGTGGGAAGAAAACTATCAGAAAATTGACAAGGAAGTAGCTCTGGCATGTAAGAACTTTGCAGCAGCCAGAATAATAGTGGAAATGGCACTAGACATCAAAGTCACTCGACTTGGTGAGATAGTTGAAGACCTTAGGCGGAAGGTTACACAACTTGAAGAGTAGATAAAACCAAGCACACCCCCACATGTAATAGAGGAAATACTAGAAGCAACAATTGAAGTTGCAAAGAATATAAAAAAAGAAGAAGAAGTATGTGCTAAAGCTGTCGACCAAGTCTCTCAGACTTGGGAATCCCTTATGGATGAGGAGCAATTGTAGAAAATTGGGAATGAGCTGAATTCACTTGAAGCAAACATTTCTCAAATAAGAAATGACATGAAGCAGCTACCCTTAGCGCAGAAAATGGCTAAGGCAACTGAGATGAGGAAATTGCAACAACAAATAACAATGTTGTGCACACAACAACAACATCGAGAGGAGAAGGTGGAAGAGCTACAGGTTGAAGTGGAAAGATTTACAGGAATCATTCATCCTGTACATCAGAAGGTGTGAGACGCAATGAAATTAGTAGAAAGGATAATTACAGAACATGTCAATTCCGACCTTGTGGAATAGTTGCAGAAGGCAGAGGAAGAGGTGCACGCAGAAGCAGTGAGAGTCCTGAAAATTGTGGAAAATTTTCAGAGTAAAATCAACACAAGAAAAGACATGGAGAAATAGCTTCGAGTGGCTCGGCACAAGCCACAAGTGAGTGTTGGGGGCTTGTTGGGCCTAGGGACTGGAAGGTAGAATTCACTTAGAATTCTACTTAAGTATGGAGATGAGATAAAGAAGAAGAAGGAGCTGTGACAGAAGTAGTGATAGAAAAGCAAGAAGAGAAAGGAAGTTGTGAAAGTGGCAGTAAAGGGAAGGAAGAAGAAGGAAGAGGTGCAACAGAAGAGAAAGTTGAGCCATAAGAGGAAGCCACGATTGAAGGAATGAGTGTGACAAGGGAAGGTGCAATAGAATAATAGTATCAGAAGGCGTGCGAGTAGCATAACGAATGGAAAATGATAGTAATGCATAATGCTTAGAAAGTGACAGTCCTTAACGATCGTGGGTATGAGTTCGGCTAGATCCAGAGCTAGTGCCTCCTGTTAGGTGTTACTAGAATAGGAAAGACATTTTGTTGGCTAGGTATAGGAAGTTGGCTGAGAAAGTGACAGAAAATGAGTTTGTATCGAGTCTGTATTGAGTCTATATTGAGTCTGTAATGAGTATGTATTGGATATGTATCGATTTTGTAATGAGGATATAAAGGAGAGAAACCAAGCTGTATGTGGGTTAGACTCTCGAGTTAGACTTTGATTAGACAAGGGTAGACTCTCACTAGCTTCGAACTGTTAGCTTTTGGTTGATGGATTTGTATTTTTCTGTTAGTATTGGCGAGTGCATCTGAGTTGAAGGATCTGCAACTGAGTGCATAGAAGAGTAGGGAAGGTTGAGTCGATCCAAGATGTGTGCGGATTATTAGTGGAAAAAAGTAGGAACATAAAAGAGAGAATATTAGAGAGCATGAGAGGGGGGGAGAGTTTATAAATATAGAGAAGAAGATCTTGAACAGAGTTTGAAACTTAGTGCGCAGAAGAAAAGTGCATATATTTACTCATGCCAGATGAAGAGCACCTTGTGGTTTTTGCTTGGATTGGTTTCCACATTATATTTTGTGTATATGTGTGAATGCTGGATATGTTTGAAATACTTGTGTAAATGTTGCATTGAATGAATGGTTATATATTTACTTACATATGAATAGATGTATATTGGTCAAATTGCATCAGTTGAATATGATTATGCTGCACAACCAATGTTGATATAATAAGCTGCATAAGAGAAATTGGGCCGAATCTTAACTATTGGATCACAGTGAACATAATAATCCACCCACATACCTCGTTGAGAACCTTGGTAAAAGGCCAAGGTACCATAAATACCCCACCTAACTGCGAAAACGTGGTTATGACAGTTACCCATTCAAGAGAGCTATCTCGGGTGAGACGACATCTACGTCGCAGGTGTTGCCGACTAAGCCCTGCTATGTCGAGACGATATATTAGGATTTGTTGCGCTGAGTAGAAGGGACTGAACCTGGGTCAGGATCCTTGGAGGAGGGAGAAAAGCCAACACGTTCCACATGTTTGTACCTTTTCCTAACTTTATCATGAAAATCTACATGTTCGTCTCTATGTATATTTTTTTTGGCCATCCACCTATGATTCTCTTTTTTCTTCCCATGTCGGTCATTCACCTACAACATCGAAGAAACATCACATAGTACTATGGACAATGGAACTACTAGACTCCAACATGTAAGACAATGATAATGATCTGATTGGAAACTGAAATCTCATTGCACCAATGATTCTCCAGTACCATTTTCTCCCACGTACCACCAACCAGCTAATTCTAACTAGATCGTTAGCATGTCGTCATAGCTCACAAAGAAGATTGAGCTATAGTACCATCACAGCTCATAAAGCTAAGAAGATTACATAGATTCAGTTTGACTAGAATTAGATCAAGGATACAGTTGGATACATGGATAGAGCAATTAGAATTCATGCTGCTTTACAAAATATACAGGATGAGCTCTAGTCCATAGTATTTATAGACACCAAAAAATGAAAATGGTATTACACTTTCTATATTAAAATGGTATTACAATTTCTATATTAAAATGGTATTACACTTTCTATATTTGTTGATTATAAACCCAATGCTTTAGTTAGGAAGTGTGAGGAGCATTTAAGGGATCATATCACTCATTTGTAACACTCATATTTGGATCCATTACGAGATCAAATTGCCCATGAAAATAACCATTATGATGAACCTTGTGTTTGGCACTCCATGAATCATCCACAACTTAGGATACTGATAAATCAATGTCAATTTGTTTAATTATTGAATCCATTTTAGGGGTCCATGATAAAATTTGAATTGAATGGGAAAAGGAAGACCTTTTTTTATTTGAATTGAATGGGAAAAGGAAGACTTTTTTTCTTTTTCTTTTTAACAGATGGAAAGATCCACAGGAAACCTAGCAATACTTCCCCACATTAGTGGATGGTAGAGGTGGTAAACCGCCAACCATCCTAGCAGAAGGCCTAACCCTAGAGGACTCAAGGCTCGAACCCGTGACCTCCCCTTGAACCGAGAGAGTGTACACACATCTTGCCAATTGAGCTAACCCTTGGGGCTAGGGAAAAGGAAGACCTATTAACTAATACCTTCAAAGAGTAACAAATTCCAAAAACGTGAGTGTATGAATGATATGATTATGGGGATCTAATTGCATGTTTTCAATCACAACTTCTGAGTTTTGTCGAAGCAATGCTGATGTTTGAAAAAGTAAAAATTCTGAATATTCTAAAATTAAAGGATCATGCTCCATTTCTCCGATAATGATGTCTTGCCAATGGGGATGAGAATTCAATTGCCTGGCCCTCAATCCCACTAATCAACATATTTTAAATGGGTTGTAAAGATGGTTTCTCAGGCCAAATACTGTAGGAAATCGAAGACTTGTTTGTCTCAGTTACTCGAATAACGGTTGGACATAAATCAACTTAAATGAACCATGTCATTCACACTTGAGAACCTTAAAAAATTTACAGATATTGTTCGACCTTAGTCATAATTATCTTTATGATTCCATTCCTCCTTAGAGAGGCAAGTTGCAGTATGTGATGACCATGGCTTTGTCTCACAACAACATGACTGAACAGATTCCAATGAATTTTGTCTTATAATTTTCTTTTCAATTTAAAGTATCTAATCGCTCACCGTTCACTTTTTTTTATAGCAATTGGAACTACTGAGATGGGAAACTCTGAAATTATACCTTCGGTTCAATTTTTTTAATAAAACAAAATGCATTTCCATTTCTATAATTTTAAATATAAAATAAATTATATTTAAAATTAATAATAAATTAAATTTTACTTTTATCACATAACCTAAAATTTTATTTAAATGAAATAAATAAACAAAATCCATTCCATTTTCATGCTAATTTTTAACATAAAAAAAATATTTTTACTTTATTAATTTTTCTAAATACCTTTTTTTTATAAAAAAATATCTTTTATTTTCCTCTAATATTTAAACATGAAGTTAAAATAAATCCCATATCTAAACATGAAAGTTAAAATAAATCATAATATCTAATAAACAAAACTTTATAAATACTACATTAAATTATTTTTCAAATACTTGATAAATACCATATTAAATCATTTTTCAAATATCAATGTTAAAATATAAATATATTAAAGTAATATTTAAATATAGAAAAAAATATTTTTAAATAAAATTTGAATTTTTCTTAATAAAACAAATTGGTTCTAATTTACTAATTTTACATTAAAAAATTTATATACAAAATTTATAAACTATTTTCACATTTAAAAGAAATCATATATAAAATTTATAAACATCAATACAAAATTTATAAACTATTTTCACATTTAAAAGAAATCATATATAAAATTTATAAACTTCAATGTGATAATTTCCAAAAAATAAAAATTAAATAAACTTCACATTTAGTAACTTAAAAAAATATAAACTTCACATTTAGTAACTTCAAAAAATCCAAACTTAAAATGAATTTAAATTGTTTTATTTTAAAAAAAAATTATTTAAATTTATTAACATTATTTATCTATTATTAAATATATAATTTGTCCATTAGAAATTGAGGTGGATGAGAAGAATGATTATTACCTTTCCTACCTAAATTCAATCATTATAAGTGACATGTTGAGCTCTTAAATGGGCATATTTAATGCTATGGTTGAGCCATCTTTATAATGACAATATTTGAGATGTTGCCATGCAATACATGAGGAAAAATATTAAATATATAATTTATTTCTAAAAAAATAAGAGTTTGAGGACTTTGTATAAAAATGAGTTTGGAGACTTTATATAAAAACACTCAAAACCTCGAGGAGGTAGGTGCGGGTGGGATCATCTTTGATCCCGAAGGGAATATAGTGTCGTCTTATGCTCGGGGTCTTGGTCGAAAAACCAATAATGAAGCTGAGTGGATTGCACTCTTCTTTGGTTTGAAGCTGGCTAAGCAACTCAAGATCACCAAAATAATTGGTTTGGGAGATTCCAAGCAAGTTATTCACAAAATGATCAATGGTTACAACAAAGGAGCAGTCAAAATTTGAAGAATCTATGAGCGAATCTGGAAAGCCTCTGTAAATGTTCAAACCACCTTTTATCAAATTCTTAGAGGTAACAAATTCGAAGTAGATAAGCTGGAAAACCAAGGATCCAAGCTAAAAATAAGAATTTTTGAGGTTAATGGTACCTTGAAAATCACAACTTATGTCCCCTAGGAACACTTGGAAGGATGAAGGGGTCCAAGGGTGGCCTAAGGTTGACGCTTGGCCTTTACACTATGTTTAATATTTAATTAAAAAAAACACTCAAAACCAACATTTTAGAAAAATCTAAATAAAACAAAGTTGAATGAAATTATGATCGAGTAGTCGAGGAGGAGTTTACTTTTTCCACTCTACACAAAACTTGCATTATAATAAAATTGAATTAGGATTAAAAATTATGTAGAATTTTATCAAATTTATAAATGGCCATTTTATTACAAAATTAAAGTAAAACAAATTTATGATTCCATTTTAACATCACCACTATCCCTACTTATAATAATCTATCATATTCATCATAGGTCTTGGTGTATCATGTATCATAACAATACATATATAAAATTTGTTGTTTTAAATGATGAGGTGTACATACCCTACCCCTATACCATACTTCTTGAACATGTGGCCTCTTAGGAGGAAACACATGATTTAATCTTCTAACTTCTTAGGAGGAAACACATGTTCTTAATAGTTAAGCCCACTCAAAATAACTAAAAAATAAATTATCTTTTTGATTTAAAATTCAACAAGAAATAGTTATGAATGGAATTCCAATAATCACATGTTAATATTTACAATACAATGGTAATAAATATGTTTGAAGATATTGAATCCAACTTTATATCAACCATCTTAAATCTAGATCTATTTTTTGTAAGTTGACATCATTTTCATTTTTTAATTAAAATAGCATGTTACATAACGTTACAACATCTCCCCAATATTGGGTTGTAAAGCACCACTCTACCCTTAATGCAATAATATCATTCTTCATAAATTATAAATTATAAATTTAATGACAACTATCTAACAAAACTCTAATAATAATCAATTCTCTCTTACACATTTATCTATAGCTAACTTTTTTTACTTAATATTTACTATGTATCTTAACTTAAAATATATATTTCTAAGAAAAATTCAAAGTTTCTTTAATAATGGAAATTACATTTTAATTTAAACTAATTTTGCATTAAAAAAATGAGATATAGAATTATGAATTCTAGAATTAGTATCTTAAAAATACAAATTTAAAATAAATAACTATATTATTTTATTTTTCTAATATTATTTTATTTAAATTTATTAACATTACGTATCTATTATTAAATATATAATTTATTTATATAAAAAGATAAATTTAGCAACTTTGTATAAAATGTAGTTATAATTAACATTCTAAGTCAATATGGGACAAAACTCAATATGTTACTTTTTAACCCGAGATGGTCTTATGAAGTGATCCACACCTCTTGGAGGGAATGTCTTCTTGCTCTTTGGATGAAGTTGGATGATATCTTTTGCTTTGCTCATGCTTTGTGGATTCTAGAACGGTTGAAATAACTCATGCTCAAGTAAGTCTTTTAAATTTCTAGTCTTACTTGGTGAATGGTAGGTAAATTTTGCATCTTGAATGATTGAATGGTGGCCCCAGGGATGTATTCTCTTTGAATTAAGATTTTATCTTCCTTTCTATCCCTTCAGCATAACAAAATCACTCATAAGAGGAGGTTTTTGCAAAGTTTAGCCTTGGATCTCCAACTTTACCCTAAATTAGGTTCCTGAAAATAACCCTATAGGTTATTCCAAGAAGCCCTAATCTAGTTGACAAGGAGAAATAGCTCCAAGAGGAATGCTGGTCACCTTCCTCTAAGGATAGGTTTAAGGGTAATATCTATTAAAACCCTATGTTTTTCCATCTTATCTACCTAAAAACTCTAGTTGTACATTTGTAAATATTATTCTTAGGTTTATTTTTGCATATACATGTGTAAATACTGCATTTCATGGTGAATTAAGGCTTTAATTTAGGTATGCAATTTCATGTTTAAAACCCTAAAAAACTAAAACTATTTTTTTTTCCAAATTTTTGGCCTTCCAAAATTTTTGTCCCTCCTTCCTATAAATTTGGCCTAGCATTTTAAGCCCTAGAAACCTTAAAACAAAAGTCCTAAAGGCCTAAAAACTGAAAATTTATAAAAATGCCAAAAAATACCCCAAAATATAGCCCTAAGGAGGTTCTAAACACCTTCTCCTCCCCTTTTCTTCTCGCCCTCTTATTCTCTTATCCTTCCCTCCTCTCCATCCCTCTTGTTCTTCAACCTTTTTCCCTCCTTCCTTTTCTCCTCTTCTTCCTTTCTTCCTCTCTTCCCTTTCTTTTTCTCCAAAGTCCTTGCCCTAGCTCCCAATATCCTTTTCTATGGATCATACTTGTCCTCCAAGGTCCCTCCTTGACTCACCCTCCATTGACTATCCAATTTAGGGCTAAAAAAACCTCCCTGACAACCCTAACACCTCAATGTCCTAAGGCTGCAACCAAGTTGCAGACTGTCACATGTGAGAGTCCTTCCTACTTCACTTGCAACATCGTCATATACAAAGGACAACATAAAGATGACAAGCAAGTCAGTTATTAATTACAATTTGTGTATTGTTTAAAGGTCTGAAAATCATATTTATTAATGTTGATATGTTGATCTAAGACACACATTTCATGACTACCATATTATTGTTGAGATTGGTGATAAAAGTTTGAAGTAGTGTGATTACCTTGAATTGTATAGGTTATATATCATAGCATTTATTTTGTGCTAGAAGGACTAACATGTTGTTAAACTATAATATCGTTACGTACAGTTCTAAAACTTGTGTTTATTTCGTACATACATTGCTAGTATTGGGGTAAAGAGGTGGAAGTAGTGTGGTGTAGTTAAATTGCATAAAACCTTATCTCATACATCTTCCTTAGTTTCATAAGGATCACTCTAACTATCACAAAATGGGATTGTCATTTTGCTTCTACAATTACATCAATCCTCATATTTACCATTGAAATGTGATTAGTTGGTTATATAACGTTGTCATTACAAACATATTGAATGGTATATGGTTATGTGGTTGATGATCTATTTCTATTGGTGAATGATTTATTACGTGCTATAATGTTATTTAATGCCATCTATCACTAGTTTGCATATCTTTGGATTGAACACATTGACTTGGTATCATCTATATTTGCATCTACGAGCACTAAATCTAAGTAGTATGTCTTCTTCATTCATAAAATCTCATTGATTAAAGGCATTGCTCACTGACTTGGTTATCCATAAGACATAGTTTTCTTTGTCATAAGTGTCTTGCAGATCATAAAAGGGCTCTCCCCTTGGATGATACAACACTCCAAAGTAGTTTAGAGGAGTGACTAAGGTGACACTGGTCACTTTCTTCGTGCATTTCTTCATCGGATACTAGCCCTTCTATAAAATATTTACTGGGTAGGAAAATGGATTTCATGGGATATTGGAAATGGAAAAAGTGTTTGAATTGGAATTAACCCTTTTATGGGTGACAATGGAAGATATAAGTTTCCGAATGAAATCTTGGAGTATTTAGAAGTGATTGGGTTAACTTATCTTAATCAAATTTGAAGGCCTGGATGGGATGTGATTAAATATGGTTACTAGTTTTCCTCCAGGGATATCGGTATTTCTGGTGAATGGGATAATTTATGTGATAAATATATCTGCTCTTTGAACAGTTCTGGATTTTTGTTGGATGACTTAGATGACAAGATTGTATGGGAATGGAATAAACAGTTGGGTAAAATCACAATAAAAGAATCTTATGGTGCTCTTATAAATACTCTTTTCCAAACAGAGAGTTGTTGGTGGTACCGTAAGATGTGGAGCTAGAACATTCCATAAAAGCTAAAATGCTTATTTTGGTTGTTATTAAAAAATAAGTTGTTGAATTGGCATAATTTGATAAAAAGGGGCTGGATAGGTCCTAGTTGTTGTTCGTTATGTAAAGGTAATTTTGATGATGTTGATCAGATCTTTGTTCATTGTCCTTTTAGCAGATCTGTATGGAAGTTGGCTTGTGAGGATTTAAAGGTATGCAGTACATGGGTTGTCTCAAATCTGGAGGATAATTTCAATGAGTGGTATCATAAAGAAGTTCATTATAAATTGCTTCCAATCTTTATTAGCTAGGTTGTTTGGAACATGTGAAATAAAGTTATTTTTTAAGAGGCTATACCTAATGAATATTTGTGTGAAACTAAAGGAATTAGTTTTTTCAAGGAGTTTCAATTTACAGCTTAAGAAAGGAACCCAAAGACCCTATATTCTCCTATTCATAACTTATCCTCGGATATTGGATATTTTGATGGAGCATCTTTAAATGATAAGTGTGGATATGGTATTATCCTTTTTATAAATAGTGATCATTTTATAAGATGTGGATGGGAGGAGGTACTGTAAGCAATACAAGAGCGAAATTGATTAGTTTGTAGGGTATTTTAGCTTTTTCTTCTTTTATTGACATTTATGCCCTTTCTCTTTATGGTGACTCAAAAGTGATTGTGGAATGTGCAAATGATAGGTTATTCTTACAGGTACTCAAGCTCAAGCATTGGTGCAATAGAGTTAAAATATTGATTTCCTCTTTTCATTAGGTTTCTATAGCTCACATCTCCAGAAATATTAATAAAGAAATGGATTAGCTATCAAAAACACAGTTTGGAAATGGAAGCATTCTTGTCAAGAATTTTGAGAAGAAAATTTAATCAATGAGGGGATTGAACCTTTAGATGTTTTGAAGTTTTCTTTTTTAGTCTGAATTGACACAATTTGTTTATGTGATATGTCAGTCATAGTTATCAGATAAAAAAGACAATATTTGTTGTTGGTATGTTGTAGGTATGATCGAATATGTCAAAATGATTAGATAGATGTTTTTTTTTATGGTTTGTAAAGCCAGGAAAAGTAGTGATTTTGTTGTCGTTTGATCTAGTCAAATGATAGCTTTGGTGCTTGTACTAAAGGTTTTGCAAGATGTATCTTTTTCTTGATTCTAAATTAATAGCAAGAATAATGTTTTTTTGATTGAAAAAAATCAACATTCTAGAAAAATACATGGTATAAAATGCACTCGTAATCAATATGATATGAAAATCTATTGAAAAGTAAATAAAAATCTAATAAAAAGTAAAATAAAGTTGAATAAAATATGATTGAATAGTAAAGAATAAATTATGTCAATTTTTAATAAAATTTCTCATTAAAAGAAGACCATTTTATTACAAGATTAAAGTAAAACAAATTTATAATTTGATTCAACCTCACCACTATTTTTATTTTTAACAATTCATATAAATGATGCCTTTTGGTGTATTGTGTATCATAACAATCCATATGTAATCTTTGTTCTATATGTAAACTTTGTTGTCCTAAATTGACATAGATCCATGAGTGTAAAAACTTAGGGCAAGCTTGCACTTTAAGATATTTCATTCTTATTAGTGCATGATAAATAAAGAGTTAAGATAAATTTACATTGGTGAAAAAACTATATTAGATGAAATCATAAAAGATGAATGCCAACACAATTATAAAAAAAATATAAATTGCAAAGATATAAATTATTTAGGCATAGCAACATTTTCATTGGTTGAAAGCAATATCTATTAATAAATTAGATAATATATGACTTCTGTTTGAAAACATATAGAACTTCATACTTGGACAAATCTGTAGAGAATGAAATATCCAAGTTTTTTTTAAAGTTTTAATTAATTGGTATATGTGTGTGTGTGTTTTGAACTTTAATTTAAGGTCGACATTATAATTTAGTAGAGTGCCATGTGTCAACTCCACTTTGAGTACGAAATTACACTTCTCCCTCACACCGGGATGTAGAAAGAACCTCTCAGTGCAATGACCATTCAATTTCGTAAACGGTTTAATAACATATTACATTTATCTATATCAATGTAATTACATAAAGAAATAAATGTCACCTAATCTTTTTGTGTTGAATGTTTAGTTTAAGAAAAAAACACATGCTTATGGGACACCCATGTTATCACACGATTGCAATGACCTCGATTTAATTGTAAGCATATTGTAGAACCTATCCAGAATGAGAAAATATAAAATAGATCCATCTTTCATTTTTTACTTTTGAAGTGGCTTGAATATAATTTAATTAATGAAAGAAGAGGTGAGTTACATGCATTTTTATTTCTTTTTCTTTTTCTTTTTCGCGTGATCAAGGGAGAGTCATAGACCAATGGGATTTGTGTGTGTGATAGAGAGAGGCTTTATTATTATTGGAGCTTTGTTAGATAACCTTTATTAAATTTTGAATTTTTTATTGATGAAAATGGTGTTCTTTATGTAAAGTTGGGTTCAATAGACTCAAGTATCCTTATTCCAATTATTTTGTCCATATTAACATGCAGTGATTGGAAGTTAATTCATAGTTATTTTTCTTGAATTTTAAATCAAAATGGTAATTTCACTTTTCATAATTTTGAGTGGGCCTAATGGCTAAGGACATGTGTTTCCTCCTAAGAGGTCACATGTTCAAATTTGGGGAGGGAAGGGTATGTACACCTCCATATACTTTAACAATAACCTCAATGAACCCCAAAGTATTCATCGTTGCAACATTTCAAGTTTTAGCATCCACACTTACTTGCCAATTATATAGTACTTTCCATTTATTTATTTATTTTTAATATCGATGTTCCCTTGCACTTTCTGGGGCAATTGCTAGTTATAAAACATGTTACTACATGTCAAAGAATATGAAAACAACTTTTTCACCAAAAAATATGTATTGGTTAAATACTGGTAATAGTTTGTAGTTAATTTATAACTCGTACAGTCAACTTGGAGAAATATAGTCCCTCACTTATTTAGACATTACTCTAGTTATTGTAGATTCATTTGGACATATGTGCCAACAAAACTAGTAACCCCAAGTGACTTAGTGAGATTTGATTTTAAGACCTCTGTGAAGTATTTTTGTAGTATGGATTATATGTTGTCAAGTACATCTATGTGACTTAAAAAAAATCCATTAGGTAGCCATCATGTTTAAATTGTAAACAAAAGCTAAAAAAATAAAATTAAGTTAGATCCATCTTCAACTTGAATTTATCAAAGAATCATTTCTTTTTAGTGAAAATATTTTTTTCTATTATATTTTAATATAAAAGATTTAATACATGATATAAAATTAAATGATAAAAGTATTTGTAAATTTGACCCTCAATCAATTTAAACTTAAAATATATCTATATTAATAATTAAGTCAAATTAACCTAGAAATGTGTAAGAAAGGCTCTGCACATGGTAAAGGAGCACTACTTCTTAAAATTCCGTAATTAGTAAAAGTACACTATCTCCATCATCACTCTCTTCCCTTTCTACTTGAATTTATCAATAAATTTTTTATACATTAAAGTCTTGTCCTACCAAATAAAAAAACCTTATAGTTAATATTTTAACATATGTTATTAGTTTTCACTCAAACAAAACAAGGGTTTGATATTTTATTTATTCTAAATAGAGTATATATATATGGATGGAAAGATTTGTATATGTTGCAATAGTTGTTTTAGTGTAAACATTAATGATTAAATATTTAATTTTGGTATATTAAAATTTATAAATTAAAAACACATTTTTTAGATTTTTTTAATGTATTATATGGTAATTATTATAAGGAGACATTACTTTTTTTTTGTACGGAAGAATCAACAATTGGAAGGTTTCATACTCGCGTGACATGGGGTCGATTCCCGTTGCTACCACTATAACCCTTGAGTAGCCTACCCGACCCCCCCGGCACAGCACAAACGACCGCCTTTTTGCACGGGGGGATTTGAACCTCCGACCTGCTTAACAGCCTCTATGCCTTAACAAACGTAGAGTTGGCCAACGAGCCAAACTCCTTGGGGGTATATCACTTTAACATAAAGACAAATAATATATTCGAATTTATATATTGTTATAAAGTACATTTTTTAATAAATGTGAAATTATATAAATTAAAGATTAAGGATATAAAACCATGGATAAATACATCGTTCTGAATGGAAAATAATTGCAAAATATAAATAATATTTGATTTACTTAAATTATTTGAATTTTATTTTTTAAATTTTTGGAAAAGAATTGCAAAATATAAATAATAATTTATTTATTTAAAGTTTTTGTTTTAAATTTCAATTATGTATAGTGCTGAATTTTTATTTTTTATTTTTTAACGTATTTATTAAAATGAATTCAAAACCATAAATATTAATATTGAATAAAATTATCAATCTTTAAAATATAAAGATTGAAAAAACTACCTCTCATTCATTCATTTTTCTTTATAAAAATTTCATACAAACCCATTCTTATAGCAAAAGTGATGTGAAACCTCCAACAACATGGCAGTAGTTAGTTTACATAAATCTTGTTTTTCAAAGAGAAATATATGTTCACCTTTCATTATGATTGATGATTCAATTTTCTAAAAATTGGTAAGTCTATGTCAAAACCCCAAATTTACGCAAAAATTTAAAATTTTGAGATAACAACAAATGCTAAAACCTGCGGTTTCACTAACAGCTAAAAGTTAACAATAAAAGAAATAGTCAAGTAATTAGTTTTACTAAATCTCAATTATGTTAACTCAACAGCTCATTTTTGTAACAAGAATAAAGTTTACTTGCGTATTGTTTTATTTCAGTTTACTGATGAGTCTCTTCATGTCAAGTAGGTGGAATCTAACTTTTAATCCGGGGCTTACTTAGCAATTGTGCTAACGCAGAAGATTACTGGTTCTTACAGGTTTACAGGTATGATCGAACGAGTACGTTTTAAAAAAAATTTCTTAAAGTATCCAGCAGTGTTTTATTTGCAATTATAAAGCTTAGTAATTAAGCTGCTAAACTCTAAATAGCTTCCGTGAGGTAAAACCATTTGGCTTCCTTCAGTTTTTCTTGTAATAAAGTTCAGAAGTACGTTGCGACAGTAAGATATGTTTGCAGCTCTAAAATTATAATTTCAGTCGCTAAGTAACTTCTACTTTATTCTATATAAATTGCATTGTTATAATGGTTGATTTGTCAGTATGTAAACAATAACGTATTATCTTATCTGTGTAACAACTGTTCCACATTTCGCTTCTGCGAGATAACTTACAGCCTGTTAACCTTTTTACAGTATAGTTCGATTGTGCAAACTAACACCATAATGCCTTCTCACATGAGATCATTGTTTGCCTATACTTTAACTTTATGTCTAACCATGTGGTTCTAATAATTTCTGGACTCAAGTAGGATCATTCCTATTCAATTTCTTAATTTTCCTATGATACTTCTCTTGTATTAAATTACTCTCTACAAACAGTTTTTCTGAGATTGATGTTTTCGAAACAGGTCGACTTTCTAGTTATTTTGTTTAATTCTATAACTAGTTTACTACCCAAAAGACATAGTGAGTCTTTAGTAATTACCAAGTTGAGTCATAACCAAAATCCATCAAAGTTTCGTCGCTCTGATCTATGTAAAAGAATTTCATAAAATTGTCCTTACAAAACTCTTTGTCAACTTCTTAGTTTTATTACCATTTGAGTTATTAGTTCTTATGAGTCTTATAAACATGCATACTCTATTTTGTTAATAGACATTCAGTCTATGATTGGTTCAAGGTCATAATGAGTTTATGATTCTCCATAAACTACATTATGTCACTTAAAAATGTTATCACTTGAAAAGTCGCTATTACAAGAAATTAATCATATATAAGCTATATTGTTTCTACACAAGAGAGCTATAGGTGTTCGATGGTTAGCTTGAGCTCTTCTATATGATAAAGACTTCTATCCATAACAAGGTTAATTTTTAAAGAAAGGGATTACTAACATCCATAATATATTAGTGATGTTACAATATATAAGTCATAAGGTTATTGAATAGAGTGTGTTCTATGTATGAACAGTTTTGGCATTAACCAAAGTTTAAAAGGTGATACTCCTCGCTAGGTCAACGTAATTCACGACATTGAGGTTCTAACCATGACCCAGTATCTCATATGATGAGCGGTGTGTTGATTGATAAACAATAATTTGGTTATGATATAGTTTTACCCCTCAAACACCTTCCACAAATTCCCTTCCCAATGAATTCCTTGAAGTACATTCACCTGAATGATTCACCTCTTGGAATGAGCAGCCTTAGCTCTATTCAACGGGCTTTTTTTTAAAGATTGCCTGGGTCTTTTTGGGTTAGTTGTCATTAATTGAGCCACCTGCTCTGATCCCATTTTCTTGGGGGATCATGACCCCAAATGTAGGGAGGTTGCCACCTGCAACATTGGAAGTGTTTGAGGATGCTGCCACTTGTCTATTTGCTCTCCACCTAGTCTCCTCCACCAACTTGACCAGTAATACTCTTTTTAACAGCTCTCCCAAGCTGTTGTCTTCACTTTTATTTATTTAAAATTAAAATATTTAGAATTACATTCAATATCCTTGACTCTGCTGAGTCATCATTTACAACTTAGCATTAAATTTAACATAATGTCTTGGAATAAAATCAAAATAAGATAATATTATTTTGCAAAATTGGGGCATGTGACAGTCTAAGTGAGTGTATTTAAAGTAAGGAATAGACTTTTGGATGATGATGAGAATAAATTATTGTAGCACCAGAGTTTACGTGTAATTATTTGCAAGAGCACCCCGTCTTTAAAAGCTCGCAAGTTCTTTGATTCATGTCAAGGCATGCCTTAAAAAACTGTAAAAAATAGCAGTTTTCAAATACGTGGATTACCTTAGAACACCGCCACGTCTTGAGCACTAAATTCCAAGAAATAGGTCATCATTTATGATTTATCGAAACTCAAATAATTTTTTTAATTTTATTTATTTAATTAATTAAATCTTAAAATCTTATAAAACTTTAAACTTTATAAATATTAAATTAACTAAAGTAGAAACTAA
This sequence comes from Pseudotsuga menziesii, assembly GCA_001517045.1. Classification (NCBI taxonomy): domain Eukaryota; kingdom Viridiplantae; phylum Streptophyta; class Pinopsida; order Pinales; family Pinaceae; genus Pseudotsuga; species Pseudotsuga menziesii. Next base: position 184,401 of record LPNX010495945.1, on the reverse strand, counting down.
TGCTTCATACCAATTATTATATATCGTGTTGCGTGGAACATAACAATCTGCGATGCAAAGGCAATTTTCAGTTGAAAAAAAAAAAAACAATCAACGATGCATTAGAGGCAAACTAATAACATCATATTACGATACTATGTATTATTACAATAACATCATTGTCAATGACTATGCACACTAGATTGCTCATTATAGTTTTGTTATTTATTGGCTTAATTGATGCATTGGTAGATGATTAAGCGCACCATTTATGGTGGTATATGATTTACTCAACGCACCACATTGATGTGTATGTGCCTCTCAAAAGTAATGTGGTCCACAAAGCACTACGATACATGGTGGCTATTCATATGAGCTCACCACCATCGGTACATAAGTTTATCACATTATACATGGCGTGCATTTAAAAATAACACAATATCTCCACTCCACAATGTAAACATGGATGCACCGTTCATGGTGTATGTAATTAATATTAGTGTATTAATTTCATTTTTAAAGTACGAAATTTAAAATTTAATAATGAATGAATTTAGAGATGGTACTTTTGGGAAAAAAATGTTATATATATAAATATATATAAGTTTTTAATGAAATTTGTATGTGAATGAGGGATGACCATGAAGTCAATGTTTATAACTCTGTACTTGTTTTGAAGCTCAAGAGAGGAATTTTTTGAATTATTTGTTTATATATTTATTGTACTATACTTAAACTCACTTTTTTAGGATGTTCATCTTGTCAAGCTTTTTTAGGAGGATGAACTTGCTTAATAGGTTCGAAATTTGTTGAATCGAAAATTTCTCACCGCAGATTTCCTATTGTCTTTAATTATTGAATTGTGGGTTAACAATTAACAACCAGGATACCTCCCTTCAGGGGAACATAGAGTTCTTTACCATGTTGGCCAGTACTTGGTTTCACGGTAGAAAGTTCTTTCGGGTTGTTATCAAGCCATATAGAGGATATTTATTTCGTCATCGAACGAACATGATTTTCTTGATTTCCCTAATTTGTCACCTAGTGCTGAAGGAGAGAGCTAGCTAACATATGTGCAAAGATATGTTAGTCACAACATCATTGACCACAATGACTTCAAAGTTACTAGGGGCTAGGTACACTTACACTATTTTGGATCCAAGGATTCCCAATGCTTATGCCTTATCATCATGACACTAACACACCATACCATTGATGGGCAATGGCTTAGATTTCCATATGATGTATTATGTAAATAGTATTTTTCAACAACCTAGATTGATCAAGTGGTCCATTATTCTTTTACTATAATGTATACTACTCTATATTGATGTCGCAACATGTTGGAGGGTAGATATCTCTTCCCCTTTGCTTTAGATATTTTTCATTTATTTTTTGAGAGATTTCTAGTGTCTCGATCACCATTTAACAACTACCTTGTTGGATATGTGCCCTATCCTTTGTAGATAGACTTAGTCACATCTCGATGGGGATTTGAGAGATGGATCTTGAATGAAGGGGACCTAAGGGTGATGTTCCTCATCCCTCCCCTCTTCCCCACCCCACCACCCCTTTGAGTCTAGGGGGCATTGCTAGTGTTAGGGTTAACCTTGACTTAGGAATGAGTCAAAGGTGGTTGAGGTCTAACACATGTTTTTTGGGCCATGGTATTTGGTGGCCCATGTATTTGGTGGATCCATTGTAAAGTGGCATGGAGGTGAGTAGTGGTTAGCTCACTTGGCCCGACTTAGCCGATTTAGGTCAAGGGAGATAATAGATATATTATGGTGATTTTTCCTGGTTTAGGTTTTCCACGTAAACATTGTGTGACTATCTTTAATGGTTGCTTATCTATTTTATTTATCTTGAAAGTTATTATATTTTAATGCTCGTTATAATCCTAATAAGAGGTATCAGAGCCATGGTTGGCATATATTTGTGCTCATTGTGTTGTACTTGTTTTTTTGAATTATTTTTGGGGTGCATGTTCGGTGGTACCCGGCACCTTAGTAGTATTTTTGGGTTCTTGGTTAGAATGTAATTTCCCTAGGTGCTAGAAGCACAAGGTATCCCTCTTATGCGTAGAGAAGGGGTGTTGCATCAGGTGCAGAATGAACCACTAGGTAGGTACGAGGGTGGGAGGTCTACTTGTATCCTGGCTTGATGTGCATCTGAGAGGTTGAGTCTTCGATTGCGGGAGGAATGTGAGATGGTTTAATATCAGTTTTTGGAACCAGGATTGATGAACTAGGTATGTGAAGAGAATTCCTAGAGAACTGACGGTTAAAGTGGCTGAGGAACCATGCAATCTGGTAGATGGATACCTTTTATATGGACGTCAATGACAAAGTTGGATGTAGGTACAAAAGGAGCATGGTAGAAGACGAGCTAAAAAAAGAAAGCATGGAAAAGAGAGAAGATGAAGCAATAAATGATGATGGTGTAGTCACCATCAAGACACATGAAAACAAATAATGGAGCAATTTGCATGTAAAATGGGCATATGCATGTAAGACCTAGCAAGGCATGCATATCCCTGTTAATTCATTGGTAAAGTCAGGAGATAGACCTAGGTGATAGGGGGGTGTATGTGAGATTCCTCCGTAAAACTTTGAGGGGGGTTAGTGATTACTCAAATTCAAGTTTGAAGGGAGGATTATTAGGGTTAACCTTGACTCAGGAATGAGTCAAAGGTGTTTGAGGTCTAGCAGATGTTTTTTGGGCCTATGGTATTTGGTGGCCAATGGTATTTTCCATGGTATTTGGTGGCCCATGGTATTGTTCCATGGTATTGCATGTAAAGAATCCTGTATAAGGCTTGAGGAGGCTTCATTGTAAAGTGGTCTAGAGGTGAGCAGTGCTAGCTCACTTGGACGATTTAGTTCAAGGGAGATAATATATCTATTATGGCTACTTTTCCCAGTTTTGGGTTTTCCATGTAAACATTGTATGTTTATGTTTAATCATTGCTTGTCTATTTTATTTATCTTGAAAGTTATTATATTTTAATGCTCGTTATATTAATCCTAATAATTAGGCCCACAATTTAGGGGTTCTAGGACATAACACATAAGAGAAAAATAATTGGGTTTATTTTGTGTTTTTCAACCAATAGTTTCAAAGAGATCTGGGATTTGTAGCCAACTCATTCCGACAGTCATGGCAACCATGGCCTACATGTATGGTTCAAAACTCTATCACTCCATTTCCTTACTTTCATACTCAGTCATTGAATACTCTTCCACCATGGCAGTTGTTGCAGCCTCAATTTAACTCTTACCTACCTTATCCATAAGGTTGGAATGGCCTATATTATGATCACATGGCCACTCTCCCTCATGCTACAACACAACTTGGTCCTTCAAAATCAACCTCACAAACCAATCCTCTACATCAGCCACATCTATTTTCTCATCAAACTCCTTGGTATCCAACACAATTTCCTATCCAATCCACCCTCCACCCTAACCATAATAAAGCAGTATAGTATGCTTACAGTGCTGAATTGCAAAATGTTCCTACATTTCCCTCTTGTTCTACTTCACCTACACTGCTGCAAAACGACTGTGCATTATTGCAACAAATCCATATGAGGTCTGAACATGTTTTAAATCCAAGATTTGCAGATGGAGTTTCTTCTAGTCCTTCTAAGCAAGCAGACAAGATCAACAAGACACACATAATATTTGATGAAGAACGGACATTGGAACCAAAAATTGAAGCATCCTTTACATCATTAGATCCGAATCTCTTATCCATTGAGGAAGATCACTTTACTAAGGAGCTTCATGGTGTCACATCCATGAGAAATCAAGGGAACAAAGACTATATTAAAGCTTGGTTTCAATCTATCATCGGTCTGCAATATCATTCCATACTTCACCAATTCTTGGCACCATCATTTCAAGGGAAGTTGATCTCTCATATCCTAGCATTCATAAAGTTATATTTTTATGTTGGGAGTATGAGGCTGCTTGAGTCACTTCTTCGAAAGTGGCTCCATTGGAAATATGCATACACTTGAACAATTTTTATATTTTCAAGTAGAATAGGGTAGGATAGAATAACATAATAAAACCATGCTTTTGTTTTTTTTTAAGTTTATTTATTTATTTTTGAATAAGTATGCTCTCTTCCTGCACCTTGTTGCGATCTGGAAGGTCAGAAAGTAGAAAGATAAGGAATGTGTATGAGATGTTTTCAAGAATGTTTTGGAATTGTTGACTATTTGAGCAAAATGCTTAAATCATTTTTTTTTTAAATGTTCAAAATTTAATTTGTCTCTATTTGTTACAAAAAAAAACTTTCCTGAAAACAAAATTACAGTAATTAGGGAAGGTGAATGAAGGATCTAGAGGAAAATGAACCAATGATTACAAAACCCTTCAAGCTTGAACTTTGGCATGAATTTGTTAGCTGCAACACCCAGTTGTGACTGTCAGCTATGAGTTGCAACACCCAGCTGTGAGAGTGATCTACAACACCAGCTATGACAGTGAGATGCAACACCCAGCTGTGACAACGAGTTGCAACGCTCGCTATGACAATGAGCTGCAACACCTAGTTGTGACTGTACTGCAGGTGAGGATTCATAAGTTTGAGAAACGTGTGTATTGCACATCATGGCATTTATTTGGTTTTCGTTTATATGTAACACATCCATAAAAATACACATGATTTATTTCAACATTATGTCATTTTCTAAGAGTTGCAGCTGCGGCTGCAACAGACTGTGTAAGTCAATCTAGGTGCTCAATGCTTGAAATTTTTGGTATGGGTGTGTGCTCTATTTAAATTTACATCATTAAAAACATTCACACCTATTTTGGTCACTTTTGGGTGGTCAAATTTCATTTATTAAATTTTTGGTGACATTTTGGCTTGAAAATTTTACTGAAACACATTCGGGACAGTCTGTTTTTGGGAGACCAAATGGACCTATTGATCCGGATTTATGCAGGAATGCAACATAATACACAAATAACCATAGAAACAAATATGCAGTGGAAATAACACTTCATTTCATTAATCAATAATTGAAACTTGTTTACATACAGAATGGAAATAAACTAGCTAGAGTGTTGGTAGCTTATCTCTGAGAAGAGATGTGGCGGCTACATGCCTTTGAACTATGTGTTACAATGAGGCTCAAAGGCCTATATATTATTGAGAAACAATGGAAACCCTAAACATCCAAAAACCTAATCCTAGGAGGTGAAACGCCTTAATGTGGGCCCTGTTGGGTAACATGGTACATCAATTTCCCAGGGTCGTAACTTTAGCATACTACCTTCGTTTGACACGCATGATACATCATTAGAAAGATCTGTTTAAGGACTACATCCATAAGTGACAAATATTGAGTCCAAAACAGACTTATATTTTCCGAACCATTTGATTCCAAAAAAACTTCGTTTAGGGCCTCAAAATGGCTCTAGAAGTTTAGGACCCGAAAACTGCCAAAAATGGTAAATTGTGCTACAATTAAGGAAACTGGAAGACTGAAAGAAACAGTGATGGGGGTCCAAGAGGAATAGGTGGGTGGCCACCAATATCCTCCCAGATCACTTATTTTTAAAACCTGTTTACATCCTAAGTATCCCTTTGAATCTAGTTTCCAAAACAATTTGAATTTTTAATATTGGGTATGAAATGAAAAACTTATGGCCAAAATACTAACGGGGTGTCAAGTAGACAGCTTAGGAACAGAGCTGAGACAGTAAATTTTTGGATGTCTTATTGGACATATATTGCAAACATATTTCATTGGTATATTCCCCTATGAATCTAGTTTACAACGCAATTTTAATCACTCCATTCCGATATCGTATGCAAATTTTATGACCAAAATACCGACTGCCTATCACAAATCAACATTCCTAAAACTCAGTTTCCTAGACTATTCATTGGATTATTTGGTCCATCAATTCTTATTGGATTCGAAACCTGTTTCTAATGGAGATACCTACATGAATATACTTTCATTTCCAATTGGAATCACATCAATCTGTTATCAAACGAAAAAGTTAAGCCTAAAACCGTGACTGTTGGTCTAGTCCAAAATTCAAAAAAACACCTTGTCATGCAGGCTGTTACTGAGTGATTTGGAATATCATTACATAGAATTTAAAAAACCATTTTTTAAGGGAAATAGGTCTATGAATTTAATTTCATTTGGCTTTGGAATCACTCAAATTGCACAAGGAACGAAGAAGCTATGATTTAAATATTGTTGGTGAGTCTAGATGGACATTGCTCTCCCGTAGCTATAAAATGGATTTTGCTTTGTTCATTTTTCTTTGGATTTTTTTTATAAGTAATTGCTTGTTGTTTTTTTCCATAAGAGTTGGGTGAAGAGAGACCAATCATCTCTCTTCTTCCATCATCTCATGTTTTATTGCAGGCAAGTGCTAGGTTTTTGCAGGTCCTTGGAAGAAAAAGGTCATTACATGCATGAGTGACTCTTGAAGACTTTTTCTAAATTTGCAAATGGATTGAGCAAAAAAAAAAATGGAGAGATTGATGTGCAAACCATACAGAGTCCAATGTTTTTGAATTAAAATCTCATTGCTACATGCCAAGAATCCTTTTTAGACACCTGTCATACCAATTGTTGCCGAAAGAAACCCCTCAAGAAGCCAATTCCACTATGGTAGATTCATTCACCCTCCTCATTTCAAAACCCTAAAAATACATTCATGTTGAAGTCCCATTTTCCACTTCTTATGTAGTCACCTTAACCGTTTTATTTTCCATCACTACTACCTCATGACTTCACATATACTTTCCACTTCTGAGTTTCATGTTGGTTCTATTTTTCACTATGATTCTTCACATCATTTATTTTGTACTCGTATTGGATGATGTGGAATTCATTAAGGTCCACCTTTCAACGGTCTTGTCCCATCGACTCTGACACATAATCTGGGACTGAGATTAGAGTTTTATAGTGCCTTGGTATCTGCATGAATCAATGGCATATTTCCTTGTCGTTAATCACGGGGATTCATCAATGCCTCTTGATTGAAAAATCTTGCAGGTGACTTGACTCCAGCACATCCATTCGTACCTGTCAAGATGCACTAAGGTACTTTAGAGCTCACTGTCATCAAAGGTGAGTTGCTTCACATTGGTTAATGACATACATTAATGGCCGGTAATCCAATGATTTCTTTCCATGCTTGACTTCAGCACATTTATTCGCATGGTAAGAATTGTACCTCGGTTTTGTAGCAGCTGAAGATTATGTGATCTAATGGTTTCAACAATGACTTGCAACATCATTTGTTTCAGTAGTTTTGCAATTCCTTTCTATTTTCTTCCAGCAATTAGTAGGCTTACATGCAACCAACAAAGCATCATGGATCAAATTCAGCCTCATCCAGTTTCAACTCTCATATACATTTGTCTCAGCAACATATCGACCTACATAGCTTCAGCATACACCAGTCCATTCATTTCAACCAAGGCTTCCATGAGGTAACACTTGAGGTAAAAAATCACGAGTTTTTGATTTATTAAAGATTTAGGGAAATGTCATGAAGAACCACTAAGCATTAGCCATTTACATTTTCTATATAGCATTTTATGTCCATCCATTCCCATCCTTTCCCACTCAATTATAACACTTCATCATTCATGCACATCCACTTCAAAGTCCTACCCAACATCTCACCAACCCAACTGATCAAGCATGAAAATAATCAAATGATACCTTATTGTTGTCACACAAGAACCGACAATAGGAAGTCTTGCTGCTGCCACATAAGAACCAACAGTAAGAAAAGAAGTCTTGTTGTTGCCACACAAGAACCAATAGTAAGAAAATAATCCTTGCTACTGCCACATAAAAACCAACACTGATAAGAAATAAAGCGATTGCTTGAAGGTTGTTCTTTCCAGATTTGGGAATTTTTATGCATGTGGGAACCGCAAATCTTCTATGGATGCAATTTGAGGGCATGCTTTGCATTCAGTTTGGGGGAGATGGCTATTTTTAACTTAGCTAAAAACTCATCTCTTCCATGAGGACATGGAAATTATTCAGTTTGGGGGAGAAATGAAGGTTGCTACACTCAGTGGTATGAAGAAATGAATCCTACATTACATTTTCATTCATCATTTCTAGCTTATGAATATGTTGCCATAAAAGAAAGGTATGAGTTCCTTGGCTCATTTTTATCATCCACTAATGCAGAGATTGGTTTTAGCCATCATGAGCATTCTAGTTTTTGCAGCTCCAACTCTATCAAGTTTTCATTTACATATTCAAAATTTGATGTGAGAGGGTGCCCATGGTTATTGGCATCAAAATTACAACAAGCCTGTGAAAATATGATTAAAGGCATTCAATTTTGAAATGGATTATTCAAAGATGTGATCAATGGAATTTGTTTTGCTTAACTATCAACCTCAAAATTTTATTTTCTTCAGGCCCAGATCGGTTTAATATATCATTCCAAGGCTAATAGTGGTATGTAGTATGACTTGTTGTGAGCATATTTAAAGGAGATCACTGAATGTAAATTTGTTGGAGAAAATATTTTCAAGCATAGCACAATAGAGAGCTGAGCGTTATTCACAATTGTTTCTTCAAACAGAGCACAATGGAAATCATGTAGAATCCTTTTCAAGGTCTGATGTGAAGTTTATCTCAGCAACATTAATGTAATGTTTACTCCCAATATTGGTCTATTGTTAAGAAAAGATGCATGTGGACATGCTCTATCTTCAGTTTTGGGGGAGACAGTGGTTGTTTTCATTCCTTGTCAAGTTCATAGCCAATAATGGTTTGATAATTATTGTGGATGCTTAAAACAACTTTTGCCATTAAGTTCACATTTTGTTTCTCATTTGTCCACATTTTTATTACAAAAGTGCAGAATTTGATTGAAGGATATCTTGAAAATGGTAAACTGGTTTTTTATGAAATTTTGAAGGAAGAAGCATTACACCAGGAAGAACAAATCTGGTATGTTTTAGCTCAATCCAGTGCATGGTTTTCGAGAAAACGACCATCATCACCTATAGCCAATTTGCATTTTTCTTGAAATCCGTGATGTGGGTTTCTCTAATTTTTGGTGTGGAGATGCATTAGAATAGTAGTTTATTTATTGCAAAATTTCATCCCAACCCAGTTTGTATTTTGTGAAATATTGGTTCAGGAAGTTTAGCTACAACACATTTGGATTCATGTTCATCTACAAAAGTGCAGAAATTGAAATGGGCATATCTTGCAATTGGTAAGTTGGATTCTCATGATTTTTGGATAGGAAGTGCATAATACCAAGATGAACAAGCCTGATAATTTTAATCCTAATCCAATGTATGGTTTTGAGAAAATGACCATAATAACCTACAGCCAATTTGCAGTTTTCTCAAAATCCGTGATGTGGGTATCTCTAATTTTTGGTGTGTAGACGCATTGGACTAGTATAAACCTACCTAAAAATTTTAGCCGAACCCAGTTCGTCATTTGGGAGAAAATGACTTCAGAATTTTTCTATTCAAAAGGCTACAACACTGTAAAATATTGCCCTTTTCCCATTCCATGCAACTGCAACTCTGTAAAACCTTTCACTTTTCTCGTTTCGTGCAGCTACAACTCTGTAAAACCTTTCATTTTTCTCGTTCCATGCAGCTATAACACCATATAATATTTCATTTTTCCCATTCTGTGCAGCTGCAACACCGTAAAATATTTCCCTTTTCCCATTCCGTCCAGCTGCAACACCGTAAAGTCTGTCATTTTCCCCATTCCGTGCGGCTGCAACACCGTAAAATATTGCCCTTTTCCTGTTCTGTATAGCTGCAACACCGTAAAATATTGCCCTTTTCCTGTTCTGTATAGCTGCAACACCGTAAAATTTTTGCCTCTTTTCCTATTTTAGGCAGTTGCGACTCCGCCAAATTCTCTGCTAAATTTAGCGCTCTTTGGGCTATGACTCCGCCAAAATTTTCGCTAAGTGCTTCGTTAAATTTAGCGATCTTTGGGCTACGACTCCGCCAAATTCACCGCTAAATTTAGTGCTATTTGGGCTGCGACTCCGCCAAATTCTTCGCTAAAAATAAGCTGTGACTCTGCCAAATTTCTACTAAATCCTCTGCTAAGGAGCTGTGACTCCGCCAAATTTTCTGCTAAATCCTCTGCTAAGCAGCTGTGACTCTGCCAATTTCTATTAAACTCTTCATTTCCTCTGGTTGTAACTGTGCGAATGGTAAAAGGAAGGAACAAGTGAATGAGTTCTTCTAGTTGGATGCTACACAGGTATTGGGTTGCATGAGGACATGCAACAAGTTTAGTTTAGGGGAGATGTTGGGCCCTGGAATTGTCCATTTTTCCATCACTTATTGACATATATTTCATCCATTTTCTTCCCATTGTCATCCATTTATCATTCCCATTTCCATCCATTTGTTGTAACAGTGCATAAAACAACATACTACATTGATGTTTTAAGTGGTTAATAATGATTATTTTCCTTTATCTTTGATGAATTGAAGACTATTATACATAATTTTACTAATGATGGTTTGTGGAGTGATTTGTCATGTACATGATGCTCATAGGCAGATGTTACAGGCTTAACCGAAAATGCATGCCACATAAGAAAACCTTGATTTACGTCTCGATTTGTGGACATATGGAAACAAATCTAAAAAATAAGAGACATGGGTTTTGTGCGTAACAACCTCATTTACCTGAATCGCAAGGAAATTGCCAAACAAAGCCATGGTTTGCGATATACAGGTGGTTCTTTGAGAGGGTATTTTCGATATTTATTGTTGCGACTGGTTCCAAAGTTGTTAGCAGTTACGGTCGTGTTTCAGTTGTTACAGATCACAAGTTGGGGGTTCAGTTCCTCATTTCCATGAGATAATTTTATGTATAAATATGTAATCAATCTCATTGAGAGAAAAAAAAAGGAGAGAAAAAAAAGGAGAGAAAACAATGTTATGATGTAGGATTTGATCCAGATCTATTGTAATCATTCCATTATGATAATACATGCTGGCAGTTTCTTAATTCTAGAGTTATAGACTTTCATTGTGGAGATCCAACTTTGCTTAGTGGAGGAAGGGCCCTCTATCCTGAGCAGATGCTAGTAGTGTTGATTGTAGGTGTGTTATTGTTTAGATTTGCTTATTATTTTGTTCATGCTTTCATTCATTAAGCTTATCATAGTTGTATGCTTTCATTCATTAGATTTGTCATAGTCGTGTTGTTAATTCATTTGATAGATCGTTGGCCAACATAGCACTTCTTTTAGATGTATGCAATTAGATCTTGTTTCATAAGAATTGATTCTGTTGAAGTGTGATTAGATTTACAATTTGGATTTACGAATAGGATTAGGCTTTCTTTTCTTTTCAAGAAGGTGTGATCTAGTTTATAATGAGTTTTGATTTCATACCAATAGATAACAGTGACAGGTAGAAATTGTGCTTGCACAGATCTTGCATGATAACTTTGAAATAAAATACTTCCTCGGGTTGATAATTTATGTTTATCACTCTGTATGTTAAGTTTTAATTAACTGGCATATAGTGGGCCCAATAGCCACTGTAGCAGTCCCAGGCATTAGCTTGGCTAGCACAACAATATGCAAGACAAATGCCCACATTCGTGGCACCTGTGCCCCCCCAAGTCTTCTATGCACCACCTATGAAAGCCGCTCAAGGCCCCGCCCCCACTCCACCAACACCTCTAGAATAGGTGTTTGCACAAGAAAACCGTCCCAACCATCTAGCCCCCAATAACTAACAAGGGAAAGATAGAAATAACTGAGCCTCGAATCAAGGAAACAACCAACGGTAGGGAGGCGGTCAACAACCAAACCCTCCCAACAATGCAGGGGCAAACCAGCCAGCCCAAAATCCACAGCAACCAAACGCACCTAGACACAACACTCCATTGTGCACAAATCAGCCATGCAAGTTATGTGAGGTCCATGGGAACTATACACATGAATGCCCCTTCATGGGTCGCGCTAAGCATGCCACCAATATGGCATCCCCAGCCCAACCTAACCCGACACCACCAGGGCCCCCACCCATGGTCCTCCAAAACCCATTGCCAGTCGAAGGACTGGTGGCAACGACACCCACTCCCCAACCCAATCCCAATGCCCTAGGGGCACCTCCAATAGCAGAAACAAGTGTTCACCACCTGCTAGCCATGAAAACTAAAGAGGTCAATTTACAAACCAGACGAAATAAGTACGGAACTAATACTGAACCTGCTAACACATCAGCGACATCTATGTCCAAAATGGCCAATGCGCCTCTTCACCTACCCAACAACGTCACAGCTAGAGCTGCTGTAAGCTACAACATCATGGATGATTTGGCCCTAACACCTACGGCCATGTCCACTCTTGAGGTACTCAAAAATTTCCCAACACAGCGGAAAGCCTTACTAGCCACCCTTGGTTCCATAGACCCCTCTGACTCCAAGTTGATCACATTCAACACGGAGAACAAAGAATCATGGATGCCATTAACCATTTCCTTCCAAATCCTGGTATCCATTCAGAATCTGGTCGTGCACCGGTGCATAGTGGATGAGGGGGCATCAATGTGTGTTATGTCTACCTTAGTCTGGCAGAAGCTTGGATCCCCAATTCTGCAACCATCCTCTACTACTCTGCGGGATTATGATGGCCATCCCACTAAAGCCCAATGAATCCTCCCTCATGTTCCCATCACATTGGCCGGAAAAACAGTACTGATTGACATCAAAGTTGTCAATGCTAAGTTGTACTATAACCTTCTCCTCAGAAGAAGTTATATGTATGCCATGAGATTCGTAGCATCAACTGTTTTCTGCCTCATGATGTTCCCTCATGAAAGGAAAATCATGACAGTTGACCAACTGAATTATCACGATCCATAAGGGCTAATGGCACCCACCAACGTTATCCCTACGATCAACACCGTTGATCCGCAAGGGCTAACCGCACCCTCTAATGTTATCCCTACGGTCAACACCATGATTGACAACATACCAGCCTCCCCATTTTTGTGTGGGCCCTGGGTTGTTTGTCGATACCACCATGATGAATCCTTTCCCCTTAGTGTCACCACCACCGACACCAAATGAGACTATGGATTTGTGCATGCTCTCATCTAGCACTGCTGCACCCAAAAATGAACCACAGTCGCAACCCTAACTACAACCACAACACCATTCGCAACCACAACACCATCCGCAGCCGCAGCACCATCAGCAGCCGCAGCATCATCAGTAGCCACAACATCATCAATAGCCATAGCATCATCAGCAACTGCAACATCATCCGCAACCGTAGCATTATGCGCAACCGTCACCACAACCTAATCCCCACATGCAACCATCAGGGAGTAATCTGGGCTCCTCCCCAGTCCACACAATTCCCTTCCTCTTTACCTTGCCTAGTGTCATGAGTAAGCCAGTAATGGCTACCTTAAAATTGCCCAATTTCACATTGGGAATTCCCATGTGGTACCTTGATCCACCGGCCCAACCTTTAATTCCCCAGGTAGTCTTAACCCCCATGTAACCCATTGCGGTTGAATCTCATTCTCCACCCAACCTACAAAAACCAACATCGCACCTGCACCCACACCGCCCCACCCAAAAAGGGCCAGGGGAAAAAATGGGAAAGCTATCATTGAACCTCAACAGATATAGCCTTGCGCCGTTTGTGAAGAACAGAGCCATCCAACCCAAAACTGCCCTGATATTCCCATAATCCGTGCACATTTGGATGCCATGAATACAACAAAAAACCTTCCCATGGTAGAGCTCCCAAGTGGACCAATAGTGAGAAACAAGTCGTTGAGAAAAAACCATGCTTGTGCCCTCTACGGATTTTATGGACACTATTCTCACCACTGCCAGGACTTGTCTGGATTTCAAATGGCTCTAGCCAATCTTTGACAACATTCCCTTGAATCTGAGATCACTCTGATGGAAGAAATCCATCCCCCACCTCCTTCTTCAGACACCATGTCCATTTACATGATGTCTAGTTCTATAGACCCTCTTATCTCCACCATCACCAACGGTCCATCAGACCTGTCTCTTCGTTGCTTCCGCAATGAAGAGGAGATACTTAAAGCCTTAACTACCCCAGAATACCCATGGGACGACATGCACCATTGATCATTCTTCCTCACGGAAGAACTTGTGTCGTAGTCTGACCAATTTTCCATGGAATCCAAATATTTCATTCATGGGAAATTTGACTGGTTCAAAAATTCCATTCCAACGCTAGACGCCTTTGAAGAAGGGAACATGGCCAACATCTCCCCAACCATCAAAATCAACATCTCAACCAATCTTGAGGTTGTTCAAGAAATCATGCTGGGGGCATCCTGCTCCCGAAAGAAGTTGCTGCCTACAAAGCCCTCTTCTAAGAATTTTCGTGACATCTTTGCCTGGTCTTACACTGAAATGCTCGAGTTGGATCCATCCATTGTGGAACACCACATCGACACATGGCCCGATGTGGCCTCTGTGCACCAAAAGCAATGACCCATCCATCCCTCCAAAGCTACCGCGGTCAAAACCGAAATAGAGAAGCTGTTCACAGTTGGCTTCATTTACCCCATTGCGTACACCACTTGGGTTTCAAATCCTATTCCCGTGAATAAAAAATAGGGTACCATTTGCGTTTGCACAGACTTCCACGATCTAAATGGGGCATGTCCCAAAGACAACTTCCCAACACCGTTCATTGATCAGATTATAGATGCATGTGCCAGACATGAGGTCTTTTCCTTCATGGATGGATTTTCTGGATATAACCAAATCCAGATTCGAAAAAAAGATCGTTACAAGACTGCATTCACAACCCCGTGGGGCACATTCTCCTATCGAGTAATGCCATTTGGTCTGAAGAACGCTAGAGCCACCTTCTAGCGTGCCATGACACATTGTTTCCGCAACATCATCCACATCATGTTGGTCTATCTTGACAACCTCATTGCGTGGTCACAGAAGCAAGCACAACACATAGACAACTTGCGGTAAACCTTCCTACAATGTCGCAAGTACAAAATATGCTTGAACCATTTCTAGTGTGTTTTATGTGTCCCAACAAGCTGTCTCCTAAGGTTCATCGTGTCACACAAAGGAATGACCGTTGATACCCTGAAAGTCCAACCACTTTCCCTCTAACATCACCTCTTTAAGTGACGTCAGTTCAGCTTGTAATACAGTCTTGTCCCTTTTCGTTTTACACATTTTTAAAGTGAGTGTTATGTATTGTTTCCCTTGATTGCTCCAGATGGATCCTACCTTGGATCTGTACATTGGATTTGCTTACGGAGCAAGCAAATGGTCTCCAAACCTCTCCTCAGCTGCATGGATCATCTACTCCCCATTGCACGAGTTGATCCATATCGACGGAATATGCGTGGGCGGTGCGACTAACAACCAGGCTAAATATGATGGTGTCAATGGCCTCTTGGTCATCGCTCTCCAGTTGGGCATTTTCCATCTTGATGTCTTCTTAGACTCCCAGCTAAACAACTACTACCGGGTACATGATCCCTGCCTCTTTAGAAAATTCTTGTGCACTAAACAGATGGTTAGAACGTTTGAATCCATCACATTCACACATGTTCCCAGAAACCTCAATAGTGTAGCAGATCAAAGGGCTAATGACATTCTAAATTGGCACATTCACAATCGCATATAGGAAACATACAAACACAACATCATGCATAATCATATGTAAAACATACACACACATGTAAAAATACACCACATAGGTATTGGATTTCATATCATCATAAAAAGACTCACATATAAAACCATAAAAGCGCATCCATGTGCGTCAAAAATATATATAGATAGATAAATCACATGTCCAAAATATGTCCAGTACAAAATGAGAAGCCACATATGCTTTCTCAGCTAAATATACATAGCGATGCAAAAAATCCTAAGTGCACCAATGCACTAGGGGCAGCCCCACAAGCTGCTAGTCTGAATCAGACTCATCCTCATAATCTGAATCAGTATCATCATCATCTTCTTCATCAGAAGACTCATCATCCTCTACAGGAAGATCCCCTCGTGTCTCCTGATGAAAGTAATCACAGGCCACAACCATCCTCCTCATCACAAACGTCCACTTCGGAGGCATACTATGAATGGAAACAATCAGCTCATTGTCCAAATGCTACCAGCCATCATCAGAGATCCCCTCAGCTAGCCACTCTAAGTGTGGCAAAATAGTCTCTGCCTCCCGTCGTTTCCTGTGAGGGTTCCCTGCGGGGACTGCTGCCTCTGCAATAGCAACCACCCGTCTTTGATACCCGAGTGGCAGGAGGATACCAACATCTGCATACACAAACAAAGACACCATCAGTCTATACATATAATCATCAACCAACTCAACTACACTATGTATAAAGATGAACATAAAGACATCACACATACATACCAGCTGGTCCTCATGCCTGACCGAGAGCTCAGGGCATCTCAGGATCCCCACGATAGTCCATACCCACATAAGGGTACTCCTCAATAATCACTGGGAGTTTCCTCCACTGCTCAAGAAAATCCTTGGTGAAGAAGCGGCCCACTCTGCCGCCACCCTCTCGTACCATCATCTGGTACCACCTGCGCATCCGCGGTTCCCGCGGACCACCATCCTGCACTGCCCGGTGCGGACCCAGAGTAGGTACTTTCTCAAAAAAGAAAGCAAATAAGAAGGACCCAAAACAAAAGTCTCCCCCAGATGCCCTCACATTGTTGAGCTGACGCTATACATCCAGAAGGTACATCTGGGCCCATCCATAGTAAGTGACACCCATGGCATGCTCTACTATCTGTATCTGCCCTTCAGATATCTTATGACTCCCCGTAGAGCCCAAGATGTGCAACAACATAGTAGCAATAACCTGTGTTGACACATCCTCAATGTCACACATCAGAATGTGCGAACCACGCACGTACACAGTCACGTAATAGTGCCTCTCACATAGCTCCTCAAGTGTCTCCCCATGAGAGAGCACTGGCACCAAGTCACCAACAACTCCCAACATAAGGAGTCTAGTCAAAAAATATACATCCAATAGCGTGATCTCAATGCACTGTCCCTGGATCAAGAAGACCTCCTCCCTAATATCCCAAAATCTCACCAAAGTCTGCAGCAACAGACGCAAGCTCTTCACGAGGGTTATCTGCATGAACTTCAGTAACCCACAATGGGCCAGTGTAGCATGCACATTCCCATCCTGGAATGCCTCCTCCTGGAGGTCTTTGTAGTCTTTATCATGCCAATTTGCCTTAGCCATCCTGCACAAGCAAAAAACAGCTGCCAGCCACAACTCTTAGCAGAAAAGCCACCCAGGGACCAAGTCGCACCTGTCTGGCCAAAAAGAGTGACCAGATCGCTCAAAAAAGCTTCACAGGTGCGATCCAATCGCTCTTTTACCCTTAAAAGGTGCGACCTAGCTCATAGAGACCCTAACAGGCTCATAGAGGAGCCCCGGGTGAGCAAATTCAAAATGTAAACCACTAAAAATGATAGATTTTGCAAGAGCTCTTACCTAAAAGTCACGGAACTCGAAACCACCAGTCGAAATAGGAGAAATCAGCAAAAGAAATCTAGGGCCCACCTCTCCAACTCTGTAGTGAACAGTGACAATGACAACTCATAAAGTGGTCCCCACCCATATATAGGCCCCATTTGACCTATTTTCTCCCTTTTGACATAACAGGGCCATACAGAGTCCGTTTGAGATGCCGTTTATAGCACTGGTTTCAGAATTCCACCCTCTATCTTCTAATGAGACCATTGTCTCATGTTTAATAAGTAATTTTTAGGACCACCTCCCAGAATTTACCTCGGTTTACGAGCCACATCATGGTGACACAAGTGTCTTTGAACCTATACTTGCATCACACTTCCCTACCGCCACTCATGCAGGTTCCCGGGCCACTGCCCGGAAGGAACATCATTTCATTTCAACATATAGCTGTCGAATCCGCTCACTGCACCTTACGCATGTTTCCATACCATCGTCCGAAGGACGGATCATTTCCTTTGCATGCATTCGGCACATAACTGCCTCTGGACTTGCACTCACATCACATGTAGTCAAGTCCATCCACCACAACTCACACATAGCTCTCCTGATCTCTGTCTGAGAGCCACATCGGTTTGCATGCCTCTACCGCACCAATCTACGTGCGTTTGCAGCGATATTTTTTGTGCATGTATTGGTATGTTTAAGAGCCACCTGCTCCATCCATACTACACAAATGATCTTTGGACCACTGTCCATTGTCCCGACATAGGGGCACCATCAGTGCCCCCTTGATTGGTTGACCATATTAGAGTTTCTGTTATTTCTGATTCCCAAAAGAATGAAAAGATTGCCGAGTGCAGCTGCTTCCTTTCCCACTCATTAAAGTAAAGGAAAGGGAAACTACATCGTCTCGTTTATCTCCTTTTGAGGGCTATGTAGACCATCAGATGAAAAGGACCACCTTGGCACATTCAAGCCAAGACCGTTCCCCTCTGCATCCTTTTATGCTTTCTCGGGCAGAGGGGCCGAACTTTATGAAAAATATCACCATGGGTTGTCGTTAAGCTCTTTTCCATCCTTCTCATCAAGAAAATATCGCCGAGAAAACTTGGTTTTATTCATGCTCATAAAAGTATATGAATGACCATCCAGCCAGTATAGGTTTAACCTTTTCCGGCCTGACTGGACTACCAATGGTAAAGAAGTCTCCCATCCCCTAAAGGATGGGCGAGTTCTCCTATGTATACTTTTATCCTTTTTTGGGCACAGGAGACTACCAATGAAAAAGAGCCCCCATTGGAGTCTTCTTCATGCTTTCAGACTCTCTAAAATTGAAAGCACCATTGATCATTTACTTTCTTGAGCTCGCCAAAAATCCATGAGATCGTACCACAATGGTGTCTCTAGACACCAGCCCATAGATACTAGTTTGGCAGCATTCCCACTTTGGGTCTCCTTTGTTTAGAGTACTCTGCAATGTGTCTTCCTTGGATCCCATCAATATCAAAAGTGTCTACCTCCCCCAAGTATTTCCCATCTGCAGTTACATTCCGGGTATTACAGCTATGATCCCTTTCCCATGAGTCAGTTTCATTTGCCGTCTAGTCCACCCTACCATCATACTCTTAAAAAAGGAAGTTTGAGTCCAGTACACTCCCTATGCCCCTGTCCAACTCCTTCCCCTCCCCCCCCATTCAGTGGGTTAGTCCTCAGATTGCCTCACATCTTTCGGTTATCTCCGTCGCAATTCTGGTCAAGGATAACACCATTGCCTTGACTAGTTGCAGGTCTCCCTCTGTCGACGACAACACATGTATTCCATAGGATAGACCTAGAGGTTCTTATATCTTGGTTTCATTAAGCCCATTGATGAGTTCCTTGGACCACTTGAGAGGAGTCCTTAGTGCCTCTCGGGATGGTTGTTTCTCACGTGCTTGACTCCAGCTACATCATTACATCATTGAGATTCGTATAGGGTGTCGGTCCGTGCAGTATTTGGTCGAAGACCCCGAATGTCACCTGACTCTAGCACATTGATGAGTATATGAAAGGGACTCCAATAGGTTCATGTCCCTTGTGATTTTCGGGTTGCGTTGGAGATAGTGTTTAGAAGCCCCAACAATGCTTCTATATAGATTTATGATTGATGCAGCATATTTGTACCACAAAGACTCTAACTCTCCATCAGTAAGTACCTACAGCTATGTATCGTTCCAGATCCAGTAGGCTATCAGTTGTGAAGATATAGCATTATGAGAATGACATGGCTCCAATGTAATAGTTCTTCAGATCGGTATTGTATTCAGCCTCTCATTGAGGCAACCACTATGTATCATCAATTGTACATGATCGACTCTTGTATTATAGAGCTTAGACCACATTATTCTTTTGACATCGTTATGAGCATGCGAATGCCCTCCTCGTCCATATACATGTCACACATTATTTGTATCTCACCCATTGATGGGAGACATATTAATAAAAAAACCAAAAGCCACCATGGCCCAGCTCAAGAAGCACCACCTCTCCCTAGAAAATCCTATGATGTCCATCGACCATACGATGAGCTCCTGCCCTCACACATTCGGGGGCAATCCGTTAACCCAAAAAATCCCCCAATGAGCTCTACATGACCTACACCACCTAAGGACATCCATGCACGACCCTCATTTGATCCCCACACCCTCAAAAAGGCTCAAAAATATGAAAAAGGGCTTAAAAACCCCTAAAAAGAGCCAAAATAGCTCTCACAGGGGCTAAAACCTCCAAAAAGGGGCTAAAACCCCTCAAAGGAGCTTAAAACCCCCGAAGGAGCTAGGAATTGGGTGAAAGGGGATAAAGCCCTAACCAATGGCTTAAAACCCTAAAAATCTCGAGAAAAAGTATAAATAGAGGGGTGGGGGTCACTCTCAAATCACTTCTCATCTCCCTATCGTTATGCTGCCCGTGTTAGTGCCTTGAGACCCTTTTCCTCTCAAGTCATGTTCACCCTCCCTCTCCTCCATTCCTCTATTGAGCCAAAGCTGCCATTCCATTTGAGAGGTGCTCCCAAAGCTAGGGCATGGTGGCCCATTTCCACCCAGAGAAGGTATAATCTTTGTTTTATGCATTTTTCTTATAGTTTTCTAACATATTTTTCTTGCAGGTTTGTTGATTAATGCTTGGTTGTAGGTTTCCATTGATGTCTTGCAGCTCTTTTGTTTGCTAACAGTTTCATGCAGGGTTTTGGAGCTTGGCCCTAATATCATTTTTCTTTCTTTTTCATTCCATCCTCACAGGAACCCTACCCTTCCTTCCTATAGACGAAAGGGATCTGTTCCTACCTGTAGCCCTACTCCAATTGTCATTCCTCGTATATCTACTTACTTAAATGATATTGTGTGGTTGTGCACATGTTTATATTCAGTTGATGTATTATGCATGTCTGAGTGTTTGCACTTATGCTTCTAAATAAAAAGTGATGGGTAGGTAACCTATGGTGTTTTACAACATTCCATTTATACTTATCTAGAATGAAACCTCCTTGATGACATAATTGGGAGAGATGGAAGGCATCTAGAAAGTCACTATATGTGTACGGGGCATGGAGGAATGTTATAGCATTGGCTAAGTTAGTTGCATGAATGTATGACATATATCTTGATGTATTAGATTAATATGTTTTGGAAATAATGAAATGTTTCTAATCATGCAACTGAACTTGAATTGTAGATCGTTACGAAGAACAATTGACAATAATTAATAAGAGGAACCTGAAGCTCCCTAAGTTAGAGACATCATGGCGAAATATAGAGCTTCAGAAGAAAATAAAGAGAACGATAGATACACCTAGAGAGATGAAGACCATATTGGGCACGAGAAATCATCCAAGATGAAGAATAGTATGACGATACTTCCAAAGAAATTAATATGCCTAAGACACACTCTAGTTATGCGACACTGTTTAGTGACATCATTGATGTATATCCTTCCAGCTATGAAGAAGTAGCCAAGAATAAATGGAAGGAGAACTATGAAAAAAAACACGAGTTTATCAAGAGGAATGATGTCTAGGATGCGATTTCGAGACCTGAAGGGAAGTACATAGTGTCTTCCATGTGGATCTCCGAGATCAAGCATGCAACAAATGGAAACATTGAGGGATATAAGGAAATATTCGCAGCACGACACTTCTCAAAGAAAGAAGGCATAAAATACGAGGAGAAATTTGTACCAATAGAGAGGTACACTTCCATTAGATATATACTTGCATTGGTTGCAATTATGAGATGGGAGATACACTAGATGAATTCCACGACACCATTATTGAATGGTGTAGTTGAGGAGGAAGTGTACGTAGAAAAACCATTGGTATTCAAGACACATGTCAGGAAGACTCATGTGTACAAAATGGAGAAGGCCTTATATGAGCTCAGAAGGCACCCATGAGATAGCACATACAATTACATGAGGAGCTTGAAGATTACCTAGAGTGATGAAGATCTTAACCTTTGCTACAAGGTTGAATATGGAAGCCTATAGAGGACGCAAAGATCACAGATGCTTGCAAGAGTAACTTCTCAACAAAGTTCAAGATAGAGGATGTTGGTATCCAGTAACCTTAGATGGATACATAGAATATCAATAGTAGAGGAAGCTACCTGTCACTCCATTACAAACTATTTTGATACATAGAGTAAAAAATGCAGAGGGAGGATGATGCTCTGCTTTAGAGGGAGTGATTGCAGAATATGCTCAAGTTTCACATGGTGTGAAAGGATGGACAGCTTCCTGATGGGCCTAGGATTTAATAAGAATAAATCAATTTCCAACTTTTACCTCAAGGTTGATGGCGGAATACTAGTGATGCTCTTGCTATATGTTGATGACCTATTCCTGATACGAGAGGACTAACTCATTGAAGATGCAAATATGAGACTTTCTACTGAGTTCAAGATGACAGACCTAGGTATGATGCACTAATTCTTAGGCATGGAGGTGTGGGAGAATGCAAATGGGATTTTCCTTGGTCAAGGAAATTATGCAATGGAGATTCTGAAGATATAATTCAGAATGATGGTCCACAAGGAAATGGCCACACCTATGGCATTGAACTTGAAGCTACTGTGTGATGCTTCATCAGAGTCGGTTTATGCCACTATGTATCGTCAGACGATTGGATCATTAATGTGCTTGGCGAATACAAGATTGGACATATGATTTGCTGTGAACACACTAAGCTAGTTCTTGACGAATTAAATACATGTTCAACTAATTGCTGCAAAGTATGTATTTAGGTACTTGAAGGGTACAATTGAGTATGGAATCAATTATGATACGAATCAGAAAACTAACCTGCACAGTTATGTTGATTCGGATTGGGAAGGCAGTGTCACTGATAGAAATATCACTTCAGGTTGCTTCATCAGTTTGAGATCCATTATGATCTCTTGGTTTAGTAGGATGAAGTCCTATGTGGTGCTGAGTAGAGGCGAGGAGGAATATGTTTCCACTTGCTCAGCTAGTTGTGAGGTAGTATGGATTCGAAAGCTACTATTTGATTGATTTGATTTGACTTTAATTTTTTGTATGATGCAAAGAGGAGCAGTGAAGCTCTAGTATATGGAAATGGAAGAGAAGTAGCTAATGTATTGACCAAGACTCTATCCAGAGTGAAGTTTGAGTACTCCAGAGAAAGATTTGGTGTGATCTAGAACAAGACCCCTCAAAAGAGGGAGTGCTGAGGTCTAGCATAGCTGGTGAGATAGGTTGTCTGAGCGTAAAAGTATTGGAGAAGGTTGTAGGTTGCTCAGATGCAATCCGTTCTGTAGGTTGTCCTCGAATTTAATAAGTCATGGAGAAGATCACAAGTTATCCTTGGATGTGATCATAGATGATGTGATTCTATGCTAGAAATAGAAAGAGACCAGAAGGCATAGATGCATGATATCTCATATGGGAAATGAGACCGACTATTCGAGTGTAAATAAGATCCCTGGCATGGTACGCAGGTTACTAAGACGTAATCATTCATGTAGGTTTTCCAAGATTAAATACGATCCTTGGAATGATATGCAGGTTACTTGGATGTAATCAATCCTGATACAGGTTTCTTGAATGTAAATACGAGCCCCGGTGTTGTACGTAGGTTATTCAGATGTAATAAGTCTTGTGGGTTGTCCGAATGTAAATACGATCCCTGACATGGTACGCAGGTTATTCATACATAATAAGTCCTGAAGGTTGTCTGAATGTAAAAGGGTGCTACATGTAGGTTGTTCATACGTAATCAGTCCTTGTATGTGTGTGTTCCCATGATGGAGATGATGAGGTCACAAGGAACTTAGTGTGCACCTAAGTAGTTCTTTTTTGTAGGTAGAACACATGTTGACCGTAGAGAGACATAATGGACTTGGTGTGCTCCTGGGAGGTTCTCACATTGTGGTAGATGCATGATTATCTTGGTGACATCCTTCCATGCTCCTATGTTGATAGAACACAGGTGGTATGCATCTGAGTTGAGCTCTATGAGCTCTGTTTGTTTTGTTTTGTTGTCTACAGGACAAAAGAGGTGATCTGGATACAACGAGAAGTGTTAGTTTTTATTAATGTTTGATTAGATTATCTAGATCTTTATTTGAAATAATAACAAGTACAACAATATGCATAGATATAAAATATACATGATATACAAATATTTTCACCAAAGAAACCATAAGGGAGAAAACCCCACAAACTTCTTCAGAATAGTAAGATGATAAAAAAAAGTAATAAAAAGAATTCAATAGCTATCTATTTCTCCTCCTTTGAATGTATCTCTCTCTCATGCAAACTTGACATTGTGTGAGGTGTGTATAAATGAGGGAGAGTGCCTCCCTGTTTATACCCTTTCAAGTAACTGACCATATCAAAGACTCAATCCTACATGTCATCTCAGATGGGGCCCACTTCTGCTAGAGAGACTACAAGTACATATTACATCATGTTACACTTGGGACTATTGCCCTGACTTACAACGAGGGTTGTACCTCAATGTCTAGACACAATTTAGACATCTTGTGAAGGGGTAACACACATCCCCAACGGGGGTACAAAAACATACAATGATAATATACATCAGAATATCTTCTGAATTTACAAATACATCAACACTCCCTCTTAACTAGGAAGGTATTCTCTCTCTACACAATCATCAACACATCTGGTCAGGTATTCATTGCATCGTCATCATCACAGAGTCATAGAGTATTCATCATAGCTGCTACCATCATATTCTTATAATTTGATCAATGTAACATACTATCTGTGATCAAAAGTTTCTACAATGCTATCCCTTTTTCATGATGGATGTAGGCCTAGTCCTTTGCGAGGTCTTCAACACATCTCAAGAAATCATTCACGTAGAATCTTTCCTGGATATTCTTCACATTGCCACAAAAATATCCTTCATCTTCTACCTTCATCTCATCGTATCACATAGGTACAGTCCAGGACCTTCTTTACATTACCATTGCAATAGCCTACGTTTCCAACTATCATCTCATCGGATCTAGATCATCTCTTTTGTCCTGCACAAAACAAAACAAAGCACATAGATCACAACTCAGATGTAGAACACCTTCATTCTATAAAAATAGGAACATGTCAAGATGTATCCAAGACAATCCTGTATCTACCACTATGTGAGAACCTTCAAGTAGCACAACTTAGTGCATTATGTCTCTGCATGGTCAACCTGCGTTCTATCAGTAGAACTGCCTAGGTGCACCTCCTCATGCTTCAAGACCTTATAATATCAACATGGTAAATTCATATACCTCATATATATGGTAGGACTAATTACGACCCAACAACCTGCTAAACCAAGATTTTTCCCACTAAGACAACTTGTCTCATTTCCTATGTGATATATCATGCTGCATGCATCAACTATTTCTAGCATATTAGATTTTTAACATTAAGCTAACATTATTAGGATCTTTAATTGAGAGAATAACAGGCACAACAATCAAACACAAGAAACAATGAACACAATGTTTTTCCTCGGGGAAACCATAAATGGAGAAAACCTCGCAACTTCCTCAGAGATAGAATCAACACCAAATAGCAAAGCCCCAAAAACAGTAAGATGAACTCCTGACAGTAGTAACCTATTTCTTCATAGCCTCAGTGTCTTCTTCTTCCTCATCTATGTGCTACAACTAAGTGTGAGTGAGTGTGTGATAAATAGAGAGGCTAGCTCTCTATTTATGCTAATTACTAACTTGACTAAACCCTACTAGGGCCGAATTCACTAGGTGAGTCTAACATCCCTAGTGCCCAAGAACTGCGGGGACTTTAACCCTTGAACAATAGGAGGGTTACCCACAATGACTTGACATGACTTGTTTACATTATAGATCCTCCCGATCAGAACATCGGGGCATGACATGACTCAATTACATGATAGACTCATCCGGAATAAACATCGGGGTACAAGTCATAAGATATATAAAAGAATACATTTCGAAGTTACAAATACATCAACAATCCCTTTTAACTAGGAAGGTATTCTTTCGACACAATTTTCAGCATAGGTCTTCTTCTCTGTCTCGACTGGATCATCTCATTATCTTCATCTTCAAGTTGTCTTCATCTTCAAGTCTTCTTTGTCTTCAAGTCTTCTTTGTCTTCTTCGTCTTCTTCATCTTCAAGTCATCTTCTAAGTCATCTTCTTCTTCAAGTATTCTTCATCACGGGATCTGGATCATCATGACTATTGGATCATCACTGCTGGATCATCATCACTGTATCATCATCAAATTTGGATCATCACTTGATCTGGATCATCATCAAGTCTGGATCATCATCACATCTGGATCATCACTTGATCTGGATCATCATCAAGTATGGATCATCATCATTAATGCTATCTAAGAATGGTGCTATCCTCGATTCTTCTTGTCATAGGAAGTTCTACAGAGCCAACCCCTTTTCATGTTGGTTGTAGGCCTAGCCTTCATGTAGGTCTTCTTCAGTGCTTATATCTAACACTAAGTTAGAATGGCCCACCCAGCTCTTACATCTGACCTCATCTTGTCAGAAAGGCACACCCAGCACTCAGATCTGACCTCATCTTGTAAGAAAGGCCCAACACTCACATTTGGCCATGTGTAAACACATCACGCTAGAATGGATCAACACTTATATTTGACCATGTGCAAACAAACTGCATCAGAAGGGATTTGCACTTACATCCGGCCATGTTAAAAAACACTGCATCGAAAAGGCTCAACACTTATATTCGACCATGTTCAAAAACAATGCATCAAAAGGGATATGCACTTACATTCAACCATGTTCGAAGACACCACATTGAGAGGGCTCTCAGTTCCAGACTGAGAATTCCTGGTAACTGAACAGGTTCCTCCATTCTCCCAGAGAATGGAATCTGCCCTTATATTTGATCAAGTGGAAACACATCCCTCAATCACATTAGAATGGCCATGCACTCACATCTGATCATGTAAGACTACATCCCACAGTCATATCAGAACAGCCCTCAGTCCCAGACTGAGTATTCCTGGTAACTAACCAGGTGCCTCCATTCTCCCAGAGATTGGCAACTTAGCACCAAGCTAAGTATTCCTAGTAACTGACTAGGTGCCTCCATTCCAAGAATGGAATTCAACACTTATATCTGATCATGTAGGAACCAATCCTACAGTCACATCAGAATGGATCAGCACTCACATCTGACATGGAAGGAACCAATCCTCTCACCATGAAAGAATGGCTCAACCCTTACATTTGACCATGGAAGGAACCTAATCCTCTCACCATGTCAGAATGGCTCTAGGTCTCATCATTTCCCCTTGGAGGGAACCTCGATCTGGAGAACACCAAGTTTCTCCCTGAAGTACTCAAACTTCACTCTGGCCAATGTATTCATCAATACATCAGCTATCTATTCATCCGTCGCAACATACTGAAGCTTCACTGCTCCTCTCTGCACCATATCCCTGATATAGTGATACTTGATCTTGATATGCTTCGACTTGTCATGGAACACTGGGTTCTCTGACAAATTCACACAACTCTAGATGTTGCAATATATACAAGTAGCATCCATATGGAGATCAAATAACTCAGACAGTATCTTCATCATCCATACTAACTCACAACTAGCTGAACAAGCCATGACATACTCTGCTTCAGCTGTACTCAGTGCCACATAGGATTGCTCCTTGCTAAACCAAGAGATCACACCTGATCCCATATTGAAGCAACATCCTCAAGTGCTCTTCCTATTGATGGCACTGCCTGCCCAATCTGAATCAACATAACCCTCTAGGTTAATATTCTGAATTGCCTCGTACTTGAGCCCATAGTCAACTATACCCTTCAGGTACCTTAGAATATTCTTTGCAGCAATCAAGTGAACATGTCTCAGATCTGTCAAGAACTGGCTCAAGGTGTTCATAGCAAAGCAAATATCTGGTCTCGTGTTCGTCAGGTACATCAAGGACCCAATTATCTGACGATACATAATAGCATCGATCGCTTCAGATGAAGCATCACTCAATAGCTTCAGGTTCGATGCCATAGGTGTGGTTATGGCCTTGCAGTCCATCATTCTGAATCTCTTCAGAATCTCTACTACATAATTCCCTTGCCCACGGAACATTCCATCCACATTCTACCACACCTCCATGCCTAAGAAATAGTACATCATACCCAAGTCTTTCATTTCAAACTCAGCAGCAAGTTTCCTCTTCGTATTAGCAATCAACCCATCCATACATGTTACAAACAGATCATCTGCATATAGTACGAGTATCACTGGATTGCCATGTTTAGCCTTGTAGTAAAGGTTGGAATATACTTTACTCTTGGTAAAGCCCAAACTGGATAGGAAACCATCAATTCTACCATACCATGTCCTAGGTGCCTATTTCAAACTATACAGGGATTTCTTCAATCTACACACATGATATTCCCTGTCATGTGTCGCAAAACCGAGTGGTTGTTCCACATACTCTTCCTCTTCTACTACCCCATTCAAGAAAGCAGTCTTGACATCCATCTGGTGTATCTTCCATTTCATCACTACAGCCAGAGCAAGTACTGATCTGATGGAAGTGTATCTAGCTACAGGTGCAAAGGTTTCTTCATCGTCTATTCCTTCTTTCTGGGAGAAACCATGAGCCACAAATCTTGCTTTATATTTCTCTATGCTTCCATCTGCAGCATTTTTGATCTTGTAGATCCATTTGGAAGTTACAATGGACTTCCCTTCTAGTCTTGGGACAACATCCCAAACATCATTCTTGATGATCGATTGATACTCTTCGATCATAGCATCCTTCCATTCTTTTAGTTCTACTACTTCTTCATAGTTGGAAGGTTCTTTATCAATAATGTCACATAGCAAGGTTACATAACTGGAACATGATCTAGTTCTCTTTCTTCCTCTGGGTGTTTCTTCTAAAGCTCCATATCTTTCCGCACCTTGGATAATTTCACATACCCAAACAGGTTTCCTCTTATGAGGATTCTTCTCCAGAGGTGGATCTACAGGTTCTTGAGGTTCTTCTAATTCTCGATCTTCTTCTTGAATTTCTTCGTTCATGGTTGTATCATGAATTCTGGGTGCTCTTGTTTCTTCAGGTTCTTCAGCTGGTTTCTTCCTAGATTTGATGTAGGATGAGTCTTCGTCAAATGTTACATCTCTGCTAATGTCAATATTCTTGAATCCTGGGAAGTATATTCTGTAAGCCTTCGAGATTTTAGAGTATCCCACAAATATACCCTACTTTCTTGAAGGATCTAACTTCATCCTGTTTTCTTTCAGAATGTGCATGTATATAGGACAACCGAATATTTTGAGATGGTTGATTTCTGGTTTCTTGCCGGATAAGACTTATTCAGGAGTCTTGTTCTCGAGTACTCTATGTGGAGTATGGTTCTGTACATACACCGTTGTTCTAGCAGCTTCTGCCCATAGATACATAGGAATATCTTGATCATGAAGCATAGCTCTTGCAGCTTCCATGATAGTTCTATTCTTCCTTTCTGCAATCCCATTATGTTGTGGATTATATGGAGTGGATAACTCCCTCTTAATCCCCGAGTCTTTGCATAACTCTTTGAATTCATTCGATGTGAATTCTTCACCATTATCTAATCGAAAGGTCTTGATATTCTTTTCAGTGTGGTTCTCTATCAAGGCTTTGAATTCCTTGAACTTGCTGAATACTTCATCTTTGTTCTTCATGAAGTAAATCCATGTCTTCCTAGAAAAATCATCAATGAAAGAAACATAGTATACATACCCGCTTAGTGAACTTGATGACATTGGTCCGCATACATCGGAGTGGATGATTTCCAAGATTCCTTTTGCCTTTCTTTCGCTACTTGGAAATGTCTTCTTTGCATTCTTCCCTTTCGCACATCCTTTGCATACACCTTCATGTTTTGTCTGCATTTCTGGGATACCTTCGACAGCTTTGCTTGCAAGTGGTAGTGCTCTGTAATGCACATGTGCAAACCTTCTATGCCAAAGCTCATTTGGTTCTACCAAGTCATGGACCAAAGCTTGTTCTGGATGGCCCTTCAATTTGCATAAGCCTCCTTCTTGTTCCCCAATCACTATTGCATCATCAATAGTCTTTCCTTTTGGCCACATGATGACTTGACCATCTATAAATTCAACCCTCATTCCTTTTGCATCTAATGCAGATATGGATAGGAGATTCTTATTTAGTCCTGGTACAAACAATACTTCCTTTATTGTCATAGAATTTCCAGAGTCTAGCTTATAGGAGGATTCTCCACTACCTTTTATTGGATACTCGTAGTCATCTCCAAGTTTCACCTTATGAGGTGATTCATGTTCAGATAATTTCACAAAGGATTCCTTGAATCCTTTCATGTGCTTGGAAGCACCACTATATATAAGCCAATCATTGCTACCATGTGTGATAGTTCCTGTGACAGCAGAAATAAGAACATATTCTTTATCACTTGAATAATCATCACTAACTTGTCTACTTCTCTTTGTGGAAGGTTCATCATCCTATGCAGCATGAGCATGATGTCTTCTCTTGTTTCCCTTCTTCTTGTGAGAGATACTTTTGTTTCTAGGACAATATCTAGCAAAGTGTCCTCTTTCATCACATGTATAGAAAATGTACTTAGACATATCTCTAGGATTTCTAGAGTTATTCCTTTGATGAGAATGCTTACTTCTGTGGTGGCTAGATCTGGATTTCTTGGATTATACTATGAGAGCTTGATCTTCACTTCCCATATTTTCTTCTCAAGCTGCTATCCGAGCTTTTTCTTGTGAGCATTATTCCCAAAGTCTACTGAACTTGATTAACTTCTTTCTGGCACGGATCCCTTGAATAAAGGAGTCCCATGATCTAGGGAGACCATTCAAGGTGGTCATTACAATATCTGCATTTTCCACTTCTTCATCTACTACTTCCAATTTTTATTTGATTTGAGAAACCACTGTAAAGTAAGACTGGATGGATTCTGTATTCTGGATCTTTACATTCTTCAACTAGTTCCTCAAGGTCATCTTCTGGTTTATGTTCTTTCCTTCAAACAATTTGGTTAGGGCATCAAAAATAGCTTTAGGTGTCTTTAGAGAGGACACCTATGGTATGAGGTGATCCTTGATTGAATCAGCAATAATCCTCTTTTCCATAACCAAATTCTTCTTATGTAAGGCCTTAGCCTCATCTCCCTCTGGAGCAGGAAACTCCTCACTGATATAGGAGTCCAACTCATTTTCTTCCAGGACCAAGGAGATCCTATACTTGCAAGCTCGGAAGTTATCATCTCCCTCAATATTTTCATCAAGCTTCGTATGATGAGACATCTTAACTGAGAACCTCAAATTGAAATACAAAATATTTAGATCTTACCAGGTCAAGATGTCAGATCTGGAATTGGAGCTGAAATTCTGCAGTGCTAGTTCAGGAGAAGATTAGGGTTTTACTTTTTCGGAGTTCTGTCCAACAAAATTCTTTAATATTGATCCATAAATTTGATTTTGAGGAGGATATCAATACAGGCTTGGGCTCACTGAAAAATTCCACTTCTGTGGAAAGCCCTGATTTTTGGCAACAGTGTTGGGTCCAAACCTGAAAAACCTCAGAATTGGATTCTACTTCGACAGAAAGATGCGCCCTAAGGAGGAGAGTTAATCCAACCTTATTTTGCTGAAAATCTATGGAGGAAGATCCACAAAGTAGGAAGCCCCAGTTCCCGTAGCTGCATAGTGTCTTCTTCTCAGGTTAGCTCTAATACCATGTTATATTTTTAACATTAAGCTAGCATTATTAGGATCTTTAATTGAGAGAAGAAAAAGCACAACAATCAAACACAAGAAACAATGAACACAGTGTTTTTCCTCAAGGAAACCATAAATGGAGAAAACCCCACAACTTCCTTAGAGATAGAATCATCACCAAATAACAAAGCCCCAAAAACAGTAAGATGAACTCCCGATAGCAGTAACCTCTTTCTTCCTAGCTCCAGTGTCTTCTTCTTCCTCCGCTATGCACTACAACTGAGTGTGAGATAAATAGAGAGGCTAGCTCTCTATTTATACTAATTCCTGACTTGACTAAACCCTACTAGGGCTGACTTCAATAGGTGAGTCTAACAACCCTAGTGCCCTGAAACTGCGGGGACTTTAACCCTTGAACAATAGGAGGGTTACCCAAAATGACTTGACATGACTTGTTTACATTATAGATCCTCCCAATAGGAACATTGGGGCATGACATGACTCAATTACATTACAGACACATCTCGTAATAAACATCAGGGTACAAGACATAAGATATATAAGTGAATACATTCCAAAGTTACAAATACATCAACATAGAGCACATCAGGACTGATTACATCCAAGGATAGCTTACGATCTTCGCAAGAACTTATAAAAGTATAACGTACAAGACTAATTATGTCTAAGCAACCTACGAGCTTTTCCAGGATGTTATGCTCAGACATCCTGTCTTCTCTAGCTATGTTAGAAGTATCATTCTGAATCACACCATGTTTTCTTTGAAGCACTCAAGCTTCACTTTGGATATTTATATCATAGAATCACATCAGGACTGATTACGTCAAAGGATAACCTACGATTTTCTCCAGGACTGATTACATTCAAGGACAACCTACATGACTGATTACGTCTGAACAACCTACAAGGTTCACCAAGATTTTATGCTCAGACAACCTATCTCACCAACTATGCTAGAACTCATCACTCCCTCTTTCAAGAGGTCTCTATCTATATCACATACTGGAGCTTCACTGCTCCTCTCAACATCATACAAAAAAAATGCAAGTCAGATCAATCAAATCAAATAGTAGCTTTCAAAAGAAACACACTACCTCACAAAAAGCTAAGCAAGTGGTAACATATTTTGCCTCACCTGTACTCAGTGCCATGCAGGACTGCATCTTTCCAAACCAATATACCATACTAGATCTCAAACTGAAGAAGAAACCCAAAGTGTTCTTCTTCTTAGTGGCGCTACGTGCCCAATCATAATCAACATAATTGTGTAGTTTAGTCTTCTGATTTGTAACATAATCAAGCCCATACTCAACTGTACCCTTCAGGTACCTCACTACATGCTTTGAAACAACCAGGTGAACATGTCTCAGATTCATTAGGAACTACCTCACAATGTTCACAGGAAAGCATATGTCAGATCTTGTATTTATAAGATACATTAGTGATCCAATCATCTGATGATACGTTGTGGAATCAACTGACTCTGATGAAGCATCACACAGTAGCTTCAAGTTTGATTCCATAGATGTGGCTATCGCCTTGTGGTCCAGTATTCTGAATTTATTCAGAATATCCAATTCATAATTTCCTTGACCAAGGAAAATCCCATCTGCATTTTGGCACAACTTCATGTTTAATAAGTAGTGCATCATCCCTAGGTCTTTCATCTCGAACTATGTAGCAAGTATCCTCCTTGTATGTTTAATGAGTTCCTCTTTTCCTGTCAGAAACAAGTCATTGACATATTGCAAAAGCATCAATGGTATTTCACCTTCAACCTTGAAGCAAATATTGGGATCCTCTTTAATCTCAGTAAATCCCAGGGCCATTAGTAAGTTGTCCATCATGATGTACCATGTCAAACTTGAAGATCTTCTGTAGTCACTCCCTCTGAAGCAGGGCATCATTCTCCCTCTACCTTTCATACTCTACGTATTGAAACATTCTATGCTAGAGTGACAAGTATATTCCCCTGCTACTGATCTTATATGTATCCATATAAGGTCACTAGATACCAATATCCTCTTTCTTGAACTTTGTTGAAAAGTTACTCTTGCACCCATATTTGAGCTTTTCATCCTCTATAGGATTTGATCTTCAACCTTGTAGAAAAGTTTAAGATATTCATCATTCTAGGTGGTGTTCAAGCTCCTCATGTAACTATATGTACTATCCCATGGGTTCCTTTTCAGCTCGTACAAGGCCTTATTTAATTTACACTCATAAGTCTTCCTGTCATGTGTCTCAACTCCCAGTGGATGATCTACTTACACTTCCTCCTTGACTACACCAATCAAGAATGTTGTCTTGATATCGAATTGGTGTATCTCCTATCTCATACTTGTACGTATGTATCTATTGAAGTGTACCTCACAACTGGTGTAAATGTCTCCTCGTAGTCTATGAATTCTTTATGTGAGAAGCCTCGTGCTATGAATCTTTCCTTGTATCCCACTATGCTGCCATCTACTGCATGCTATATCTTGTAGATCCATATGGAAGACACTATAAACTTCCCTTTAGGTCTTGGCAACGCATCAT
Organism: Pseudotsuga menziesii; assembly: GCA_001517045.1. Classification (NCBI taxonomy): domain Eukaryota; kingdom Viridiplantae; phylum Streptophyta; class Pinopsida; order Pinales; family Pinaceae; genus Pseudotsuga; species Pseudotsuga menziesii. The sequence continues at coordinate 150,068 of LPNX010495945.1, read as the reverse complement.
AGACAATAATCCTCTTGATCAACTTGAACTCTTGATCATAGTCTCCTTCCCTTTCTTCTTGGATACTTCGCTATAGCTGGAAGGATCTGCATCAATGATGTCTCTCAATAGTGTCACATACATGGAGTGTGTCTGAGGCCTCTTGCTTTCTTTGGAAGTATCATCATACTATTCTTCATATTAGATGATTTATTGTGCCCAATATGGTCTTCATCTCTCAAGGTGGATCTACTATTCTCTTTATATTCTTTTGAATCTCTTTCTTTCGCCACTATGTCTTTGACTCGGGAAAATTCCGGTTCCTCTTCTGAACTGTCATTACTTGTTCTTCGGAATGATCTACAAGTCAAGATTAGTTGCATGATTAGAAACATCTCATAATTTCCAAAACATATTAATAGTGACAAATATATGTCACATATTCATGCAACTATCTTTAGCCAAAGCTACAACATTCATCCATATCCTATACACATATAGTAACTTCTATATTCCTTCTACCCCAATGTTATGTCAACAAAGAGGTTTCACTCTAGATAAGTAGCAATGAAATGTTGTACTACATCATTGAATTCTTACCCATCTGTTGTTCAAGATAAATCACCCTTGTAACCTAGGGTCTGGGCTTACCAACTTACTACTAACTTGCAAACAATCGACTTTTTATAGGGAATGGTAAGAGAATAGGAAGAAAATCTTGACTTACCCGATTAACGACGGTTGATCCAAGCTTAATCTTCTCTTGCTCCACTCCTTTCCAAAGCTTCTAGGGATGTACCTCTTCACCTGCAAAGAACAAATCCTTCAAGTAATATCTCATGCATATATATATTAGAGGTTAGAAGAAAAGAATATTAGTGATATAAACAAAAATATTCATTAAACCAATATACATGAAATAAACTCAATACAAGATTGGAAGAAGAATTCTCTTTATTAACAAGTGTTGAATAAGATAAGAGTACAACCTAGCTTCTGACACAAGGACTCCTCTACAACAAAAGGAATCTGAGTTCTACTGCTCCAAGACTTTGAAGGTATACCGCCAGCATAACTTTACTCTCCAAAATTGAATGATTATCCCCCACCCCAAGGCCTCTATTTATACTTTTGGAAATAGAGTGGTTTCGAAGGTTGGGATGGTTGAGATGGTTGGGATAGTTATGGATCAGGCCCCAACTAATCCCATATAATCTTGATTTATATTTTTTAATGTTGAATTAAGGTGTACGCGTGTATCAATATAGGAAACTCGTGTATGATGCACGAGTTTCTCAAATGGAACTCACGTATGCAAGTATAAGCGGGTTGTAATGAAAATACTCACGTATGATACACGAGTTGCAATGCATATAGTCGCATTTGCAACCCAAAAATCATAATAAAAATATACAAGGATGGTTTGAGGATAATGCATCAAAGGTCATGCCCATGTATAGTGTTTTGGCCACTTCAATCCAAATTTGTCCTTTTGTGTACCAACATGAGGAATGTCGGTACTCAGACGAAGAAGTGCTATTTTGGTTGATAATAGATGTTCCCTAATGTGTGAGGTCAGAGGAAAGTGATGGCCGGAATACATTATAATCATTATCTTGGAGAACTCATAACTATAAGGAGGCAGAGGAAGTACCTGAAACAAATACATATCAATGTCATATACAAAATCATATCTGAGGATGCCATGTTCAATATACTGGAACACTAGATCCTTTACAATATTTGAGTACATCATATGATACGGGTACAAGACCACGTATATTACAAAGGTGAATCAAAGCCAAAATATACAATAATGATGAGTCTTCAAAAATATGGAAGCTGTGTAAGTGAACACAACACAATCTTGCGCAACTTAGGTTATAGATGTCAACCTAAGGTCTTCGTTAAAATCCAAAGGAACTAGTGCAATCCAGGCCATGTGAATAGATGTGTTGAAGTCAAACATGGAAAGGATTCAACAGATTGTCAATCAATTGGTGATAATTGACAACTGAAGCAAAGGAATTCACCAATGATGAAAGTGAATCCTAGGGTACCATCATCAAAACTCTAGGTCTTCGTCTTTAGGAAATACTTATGAGAAACCGTGATGTGATGAGGAAGGCAATAGATACTTCAACGGATCACAAGAGTGACTAGGAACTGGATAAAGGAAGATAGACACAAGTGATATTAGATAGGATAATGATGGAATCAGGATAATAAGAAGAAATAGGGATAAATCCTTGAACAGTGAGAATGACACAAACCCAAGGAAACTTTTAACTTTGCAGATAGGATAACTAGACTTATCTGTCATGTAGGAGGCATGATCAGATTCCCCATGCATAAATGACAAGTGGAGGAGTAAGAAACACGAAGTGATAGTTGAACTAAAAGTGTACACTGAGACATGAGTATCAAAAAGTTCAGAGAGTGCTATGTTCAAGGACGACATGCTGCCACCGACTGTAACCCAAAAAGAAAACTTATTCCTTATCTTTCCTGTTAAATTTTAACAAGTCCAGGAAAGTCAACTCATGTCTCTCTTGATTTTTGACAAGCTTGAAGAGAAGAGGGAATAATGCTTGATAATGTCACTTATTCTTGGATTTTACGAGCCCGAACTAGTACATGCTCACTTGGTGTTTTCATGTCTAGAGAGTCTGAAAACTCCAATTAAGACTCCAGGGGGGTCCTTTTTCATCCAATTTAGTCTCCTGAAAACGAAATTGGGACTCAGGCTAAGAAGGATCCCCTGAACCTATGACAAATGCGGCATGAGTACCAAAAGACAATAAATATGTTCTAAGCTAGGGTACTCATGTTAGGAAATCCCTATCCATGGAAGAACAATGATATAGACAAGGTACTAATGGTTGAAATACCATAGTCCGTGGTCAAAGTAGTAATCCTAGGGTTAAAGTAGATTAAGTATAAATGCAAAAATACATATAAATGATCAAAATCCTACCCTATATGAGTGAAAAAAGACTTTGAATAACCTTGGATCTGTTTCATTAGGTAAACATGACATGGAATTAGTTTGATTTTAATAAAAATTACAAACTATAGGTTAAAAACCCACTTTTTGAAATAATTTCTATAAATAGTGAAAAAATAGAAATCAAATTCACCATTTCACATTTTTACCCAATATAGACAAGTTTTACCTCTGCCTTCAATTTCTCGGTGTGGTCAAATCGCTAGACGATTTTCCAATTTGCAAGTGCTAGGTAAAGCTGCTCTCCATGCTCTTTCATTTCATCCAAGCAAATTTTTAATTTTATGAAAAATTTGATCTTTTAAGCCAGTTTTAAGAAGGTCACGCTATATATGCGGGTATGCAATGTAGACAATCGCGTACATGCGTTTTATACGCGACTTGCTCGAAAGAAACTCGCGTATGATACGCGACATGTTCAAAGGACAGTCGTGTATACTGTGCGACATAGGAAAAGGATATTTAGGGCCAAAATCAAAGTTTTTTGAATGAATTTGATGTTTGAAAATGGATTTATTGACAGGATGAAACATGGTGTTGGAGTGGAGGGAGAGGGAACATGAAGATATGGACCAAGATTCTCTTCGAAGTGCCCCCATGGTGCATGCATTGCGGCAAAGTGGGTTGCTTAAATTCTTCTGTACCTCACCTATGCGATCCAATGTCCGCTTACTGGAGTTTTTGATAAACTACTGGGATCATGATCTAGGTGCATTTGACCTACAAGGTGAGATTCTAGAGATTACACTAGAAGACATCTATTTCATATTGGATTTTTCACGACGGGGAGCTCCTGTCTACTTGGAAGGTACCGGAAGAGGCAGTGACCTTCTAAGTGTTCAGAATTACATTGTCACTTACTGTGCACCTGGTACTCAAAAAAGGGGTACTTGCATCCCTATTGTTCATATTCGTAGCTTGCCATTATAGGTGTTGGTAAACACAATAGTGAGGGTTGCAGTATCATCATCAATTCATCTTGCAATTTGCAACCAAATGAGAAGTATGGTGGAATGTCTACAGGGAGCCTTATTTGACTGGTGCTCGGGAGTAATCCCGATAATGAAGAAGAAACTCTCTGACTACAAGAGTGGCCGACGAAAAAACTTCAATTATTCTAGAATATTGGTGGTCTTTTTCTTTGAGAGAGTGCTCGGTCTCAGTCTCATAGTACCTCTACCAGCTTTCTCTCCCCATCAGCCTAGACTGAGTAGGTGGGGATAAATATTCCTTCGCCAAGGAAGCGATGGATCGGTTTAGAGTGTGTACGATGATGACTTCTACCTATAGTGGGAGCAACAAATACCAACAGTGGAGAAGTTTCCATATGTTGGGATGGATTTTCGAGGTGACAATGACCTTGTCCTCCCTCCTAGAGGAGCATGGGGAGCATCAGGTATTTTGGTTTTTCCAGTTTTTAAATTTTTATGAATTCTAGTCATAAATATATATACATATGTATAAGAGTTTTAATCCTTTAAATGTTTAAAAATGCAGATATTGGACCAGTTCACCCTGTTGGGCATCCTCATATGTATGTGCGACCAGTGGCAGGAGAGGATGATGGTTTGATTAGGGTTCTTGAGGGGAAGTTGGCCAGGCTTACCCAAAGAGTACCTACTTTACGTATTGAGCAGATCCATGCCATTATGCAGGGGCTAGTGGTTGGTATCCCACCTATATGGATATGCCTTTTGAGCAGGGTAGCTAGAGCAGTGCTTATTTACATAGAGGTCGCTGAGGCTGCTATAGCTGAATAAGCTGAAGAAGCCCAAGAGCAATATGACCAGGATGATTAGGGTGGCCAAGGTGGTCAAGATGACCAGGGTGGTCAAGATTAGACCTAGGATCATTTTATGGATTACGATCCAAATTTTGTACATTTTTTCTATATTATACAGTTATGACTGGATATGAGGATCAAAAACTCAACCTATCTATATGGACAGATATTCACATATATATAATTTGCCGGTTTATTTACATGTGTTTTTTGCAATGCATCTATTGTGTATTTTTATGAAATATGTGTTAAGTGCCAATCCTAGATGTAATTCGCATATGCATAAGTTAATGAATTTTGATTTCTTGGAATATTTAAATGTAATAAAATCAAAATTTATTTCCAATAACCTAACTTTCAAAATCTGATGTAGTAGAATAGGGTTTCACACCTGATAAGCTCGATTGAGCCAGAAAACTACCAGTTGATAGTCAAGCCTAACTTCTAGCTGGGTAATGCCTCGTGACAAGGAATGCCATAAAATCTCAATGATGACCCTGTACTTGGCCACATTATTGGTAGCATGACCTAGGAAAGTGCCTCCAGAGGCAACTAGCTGTCCTGAGGGTGAGTAAATAACCCATGCGGATGAAGCCAAGTTGCAAGTGTGATGACTAGCGCCATCTACAAAACCTACGAACCACTTGAAAGACATATGTAACATCCAATAGATGATATAAGAACACAAACCGATGAACTATTTTACATAAAGTTACATACAATAAAAATACAAGAAAAGTGCTAAGCCTAAGAATAGTACTTTTTTAGGTATAGACTATTTCTAGGCTCAAGCAGCTTATTTCCCTCGAAATCAGTTAATTCATATGCACCTTTCTTCAAAATTTTAGACACGACATAAGGTCCTAACCACATAGAACTGAATTTCGCTACCCCCAGGGGTTCTTTGTCCTAATCCCAATGCAAGACAAGATCCCCTTCAGAAAAAATCCTAGGTTTGACCGATTTATCGTACTGATTTTTGACCCTATTTTTATGAGCCTCGTTTGTTGTCAATGCATCCCTACATTGTTCATCTAAATTTTTAATCCAAAAAATCTCTCACTTAGCTCTACATGGCCTACACCACCCAAGGACACCCACACACGACCCTCATTTGACCCCATTTGACCCCCACACCCTCAAAAAGGCTTGAAAATATGAAAAAAGGCTTAAAAACCCCTAAAAAGAGACAAAATAGCTCTCATAGGGGCTAAAGCCTCCAAAAAGGGGCTAAAACCCCTCAAAGGAGCTTAAAACTCCTCAAAGGAGCTTAAAACCCCCAAATGAGCTAAATATTGAGAGAAAGGGGCTAAAAGCCCCCAAAAGGGGCTAAAAGCCCCCAAAAGGGGCTAAAGCCCCAACCAAGGGCTTAAAGCCCTAAAAATCTTACAAATAGAGGGGTGGGGGCCACTCTCAAGACATTCCTTCCTTGCATACTATTATGCTACCTAAGTGAGTGCCTTGAGACCATTTGCCTCTCAAGCCATTCACTCTCCCTCTCACCCATCCTCCCATTGAGCCATAGCTCCCCCATTCCCAAGAGAGGTGCTCCTCCAAGCTAGGGCATGGTGTCCCATTTCAACAAGAAGGTATAATTTCTATTTTTTGTTGTTTATCTTATTGTTTTCTAACATAGTTTGTTTGCAGGTCTATTGTTTAACATGTTCTTGTAGGTTTCCCTTGTTTACTTGCAGGTCTTTGGGTTTTTCTAATTGTTGTATGCAGGGTCTTGGAGCTTAACCTATAACCTTTTGTGCAGAGGGGTTTCTTTCTTTCATTTCCTTTCTATTTTTCTTTCAGAACCACTAAGAACCCTACCCTTACATCCTATAGACAGAAGGTAGCCATTACTGCCCTATAGTAAGGGAGAAATCCCTGCTACAGATCTGGCAACCATACCAGGTCGATCCCACAGGATCCCTGGATTATTTTTACAAGTTTCATTTTTTATTTCTATTTTCTTGCCCTAGTTTAAATTTCTGTCAAATATAGCTTAGATCTCTATTTTTTTTCATTTCTAGTTACTACCAAGCCTCCTCAAGGCCAATACGACCCCATTTGGCCACAGTATAGGTTACTGTCGGCTGGATCTGGCTAAGGATAAAAAAACATTTCACTTTCTGGAGCAGGTCACTCTTATCGGGCTAAAAGAGGGGATCAGGTCGCTCATTCAGTCCTGACAGGTGTGATCAGTTCGTCCATTTTGCCTCGAAATGTGTGACCCCCTCCCATAAGTCAGTCTGCTTCTATCTACAGGTTCTGAGCGACCCCCTTGACACATTTGACCTGAAAAGTGTGATCTATCTCTCAGATTCTAATTTTTTAAAAGTTAAGGACTGTTAGTGTAGCTCAACCACCTCTGTCCATCAAATCTGTTTCTGTTTTTGTTCAGTATTTGTTTATTTTATTTGCAGCATGTGTAAATCAATGGTTAATGGATTAATGAACATGATCAAAGCTTGATTAAAAATTACTGTAATTAAAATCAACATCTTGCCTACCCCTTCCTCCTGTACCCAGTCATCACCCTTAGGGGTATTCTGGGATAAGACGAAGGGTGAAGCTCGTATAGTAATAGGCACTTCACCTATCATTTTTCAAAGCCACTAAAAACAGGTGACTTGGAAGGTAGAGGGGGTAGAGAAGGAGGGCTTCTCATGGCACTCAACGTCCTCCCTGTTGACTGACCTTGCATCTGGAGGGTAACCTATGGATCTATGGATGGGATTAGTCCCATTGTGTTGAGATCCCATCACCCTTTCCTGGTTGAAGAGAAATATAGGTGCAAGGAATTCATCTAGTCAAGCTGTCATAGTTTAGATTCACAAATGGTACATGTGTAAATTTCTGATTATCATTTACTACTTTCATTGACAATGTTGTGAACTCTGCAGAATATTCATAAACCATTTAAGCAGTCACTAAGCATAATATAAAGACAAAAGACATACACATAAACCATACCATATAAACCAACCAAACTCAGTTCATGACGCTGAGTGAGCCATTAAAATTTATAATTTACACTAAGTCAAACATCTGCAGTATTTGAGGACATAAGTCCTTGACTGCCTTAATCATGGGAAGTACTTGGGTTCAGCCCAGAAACTCATTGTGAGGAGTACCACAGGAACCCCAAAGTAGCTGGCCACTGAGAGGAATTTTCCAAGCGAAACGGGAAATGACTCCCATCGATTGACTAGCACTCCTGTGAGGAAAAATCCAAACGTTGTCTTCTGGTAGTCTTGGTGGCCGAGTGACCACTTGAAGCCAATAGGAATCCATTAAAACTAGGGTCCAAAAATCATCACCATATTTCACTATTTTGACATACAAATCCGACACGATTGATCCCCCATGTTCTTCCTCACGCCTGAGACGCGACCCACCATAGTTCAGGTCCTTGAACCAACACTGTCGAGACCATTCTCGATGACCCTCTACACCATTAGAAGGCCACATAGCATCTGATTCAGACTCAAAATCATACCAATCTGAGCCAGGCTTGCATACTGCACCATCAAGCCCCATGGTTGGTGCAAAATCGGATCCATTTTATGACATAGTGATTGGTACTGGATCCATGTCCACACCCCACACCACCACCAACACTTTTGCTGGTGGCCCCAAAACGGCCATGAAAACTGTCATAATCCAGCTACCACCACACACATTAACCAGTCAAGTGGTCCCACCTATAACACATGGGGGCAGCATGCCTTCCACCCACATTGTCCCACTTGGGATACATGGGGGCAGTGGCCCTTCCACCTACACTGCCCCTCCTATCATACATGGGGGAAGTAACCCTTCCACCTACACTACCCCTCTTACCACACTTGGGGGCACTGGATTGTCCACAATGGTGCAACAAGTACCCCCAGTTATGCAGGTGCATCATTTCCCTGTAAACCCCACCACCATGGCTGCCCCATCTCACATCAACCTTGGGTCAAACTTTCCTTTCATGGCACGTCTCAACTTTCTTGACTTGGCTCGGTTAACAAATGAACCTATCCACCATCAAAATTATTGGCCTCCCATGCCAACCAAACTTCCCTCAGACATTCCCAAGTTTGAAGGGAAGGTAGGGGAGTGCCCCCAAAACCACATCATGATGTTTCATCTATGGTTCTCATCAAACAACATCATAGCTGATTAGATCAGACTCTAACTATTCCAACGCACCCTCACAGGTGCTGCAGCCAAGTGGTACATTGAGCTACCACAAGCCAAGTACCTGTATTTCAACTCCCCGGTGTTCATGTTCCTACAATATTTCCAACTCCCCCTTAGATACTATGAAGGGGTGGAAATCTTGTTATCTTACCTCCAAAACACGGCAAGCCACATAACCGACCACATCCACAAGTGGCAGTGACACTGTAGTTTGTGCAAGATCCAACTTGATGACATGATATTCCTGGATTGCTTCCTAAAAACCTTGCTCCCACCTATAGCAAAGGACGTCGCATCTAAACATCCCCAATTTGAAGAGGAGGCCATTTTGAAAGCCTAGTAGTTTGATCTAATCTATGCACAGTCTGGATACCTTTACACTGTCATTCTAGATGCGCCCCGTGCGGGCACCTCCTACAGGGATGCACTGGGGGCATCCCATGCTGTAGATGGAATCATAGGTTCTATCTCTCCCCAACCACAGCACCGTCCGACACCACCTGTGATGCCACCACAACCAAGCAACACCTCTAGTGTTGCGTACCAAAACCAAACTTCGGACTATGCAAGAATGATGTCCCAGTCTGGAGCGAAAAATTCTTATTCACAACCTGCACCACCGCAGTAGGCCTAGGCATTGGCTTGGACAACACAACAATACGTGGGACAAATTCCCACATTCGTGGCACTGGCACCCACCCAAGTCTACTATGCACCATCGATGCAAGCTGTTCAAGCCCCCGCCCCTGCTCCACCTACTCCATTGGGATAGGTGTTTGCACATCAAAACTGTCCCAACCAGCCAGCTCCCAATAATCAACAAGGGCAACCCAGGAATGACCAAGCTCGAAACTAAGGAAACAACCAACAACAGGGAGGCGGTCAACAACCAAATCCTCCCAACAATGCTGTGGTGAACCGGCCAACCCAAAATACTCAAAGACCAAATGCACCAAGATGCAATGCTCTGTTGCGCACAAACCAACCGTGCACATTATGCGAGGTCTATGGGCACTACACATATGAGTGTCCCTTCATGGGTTGCGATAAGCAAGCCATTAGGAATGAGGTTCAACATACCATCAATACAACATACCAAGCCCAACCCAACCCGGCACCACCAGGACCTCCTCCTATGGTGCTCCAAAACCCATTACTAGTCCAAGGATTGGTGGCAACCGCATCCCCTCCCCAACCCAATCCTAATGCTCCGAGGGCACCTCCCACGATAGAAATAGGTGTCCACCACCTGCTAGCTATGACAACTGAAGAGGTCAATTTACAAACCAAATGAAATTAGTACGGAACCAACACTAAACCCAATTACACATCAACGATATCTACGTCTAAAAAAACCAATGCACCTCTTCAGTTACCCCCTTTCCTGCGGCCCCCCATAGTCCAGGTTGCAAACAATGCCACGGATAGAGCTGCTGTCAGCTACAACATCGTGAATGATTTGGCCCAAACACCTACTGCCATGTCCTCTCTTGAGGTACTCAAAACTTTTCCAACGCAGTGGAAAGCCTTACTAGCCACCCTTGGTGCCGTGGACCCCTATGACTCCAAGTTGATCACATTCGACACAGAGAATGGAGAACCGTGGATACCATCAATCATTGCCTTCCAAATCCCGATGTCTATCCAGAATTTGGTCGTGAATCGGTGCATAGTGGATGAGAGGGCATCCACATGCATTATGTCTACCCTAGTCTGACAGAAGCTTGTATCCCCAATTCTGCAACCATCCTCTACAACTCTGCAAGATTATGATGGCCATCCCACTAAAGCCCAAGGAGTCCTCCCCCATGTCCCCATCACATTAGCCAGGAAGACAATACTAATTGACATAGAAGTTTTCAATGGTCAATTGGACTATAACCTTCTCCTTCGAAGAAGTTATATGTATGCTATGAGAGTCGTAGCATCAACTATTTTCCATCTCATGATGTTCCCCCATGAAGGGAAAATTGTGACGGTTGACCAACTGACTTATCACGATCCACAAGGGCTAATGGCACCTGTTAACGTTATCCCTATGATAAACACCATTGATCCGCAAGGGCTGACTACACATATCAATGTTATCCTTGTGGTCAATACCATGGTTGACAACATACCAGCCTCCCCATTATTGAATGTGGGCCCTGGATTGTTTGCCGATACCACCATGATGGCTTCTTTCCCCTTAGTGTCACCACCACTGACACCAAATGAGACTACAGATTTGTGCATGCTCTCATCCAGTACCGCTGCACCCAAACAAAAACCGCACCCACAACCCCAACCATAACCACAACACCGTCCGTAGCCGCAACAACATCCACAGCCACAACATTATGCACAACCGCAACCACAACCTCATCCCCACATACAACCATCATGGAGTTATCTGGGCTCCTCTTCAGTCCACACAATTCCCTTCCTCTTTCCCCCACCTGGTGTCATGAGAAAGCTAGTAATGTACACCTTTAAGTTACCCAACTTTACGTTGGGAATTCCCATGTGGTGCCTGGATCCATCAGCTCAACCACCAATGCCCCAGGTAGTCTTAAACCCCGTGCAACCTATTGCGGTTGAATCTCATCCTCCACCCGACCCAAAAAACCAACCACTACACCTGCACCCGCACCGCCCCACCCAAAAAGGGCCAGGGGAAAAAACATGAAAGCTACCATTGAACCTTGACAGATCCCACCTTACGCCATCTGTGAAATAGGGCCATCCAACTCAAATTGACCCTGAGATTCCTGTAATCTGTGCGCATTTGGATGCCATGGATACAATGGAAAATCTCCCCGTGGTTGAACTCCCAAGCGAGCCAATAGTGAGAAACAAGTCATTGAGAGAAAACCATGCTTGCTCCCTTTGTGGATTGTATGGACACTATTCTCACCACTGCCAAGACTTGTCCGAGTTCTGAATGGCTCTAGCCAACCTTCAACAACATTCCCTTGAATTTGAGATCACTTTGATCGAAGAAGTTCATCTGCCACTTCCTTCTTCATACATCCTATCCATTTACATGATGTCCAGTTCTATAGACCCTCTTGTCTCCACCATCACCAATGGTCCATTAGACCTATCTCTTTCATTGTTTTTCGCAGCCACATGCACAACCTTAGTTGCAACCTCAACCTCAATTACTAGGGAAACAGTGGGGTTCATTCCCACTCAACATGATCCTTTTCCTTTTCCTACCATCCGGTATTGTGAGTAAGTTTGCCTTGGAAACCATCAATCTACAGGATTTCACACTGGGAGATCCTGTGTGGTACCTTGAACCACCTACCCTACCTCTGAGGCCCCATTATGTGTTGACTCATGTCCAGCGAATTGATATTATGTTTCACCTACCTCTAAGTCCATCAAAGAATCCTCCCGTCTCCAGGCCTTCCCCTCTTCCTCCAACAAAGACTAGGGGCAAGGCCACAAAAACCACAACCAATACCATTTACATGATCGCTATCACCAGCCGCCCTTCCATCTCATTACTTGTGGAAGATCCACCTGATCTATCAGGGCACCACTTATGCGATGGCAGAGAGATCTGTAAGACTGCCTCCATTTTTACCCCATTCCCTTTAATCCATAGTGTGGAATCGGTTCTTCCCATAAAAGACCAGATTTTGTCATCCTACCTTGCCAATGACCTTCATCTTGGCAAGGGAGCATACCTCTTCGATGACTCAGACGGTCGACTCTTGAAGAAGCCACGCAACAAGCTCCACCTCAAGAGAGTCTATGCCTGATATAACCACTACAAGTCCCTTATAGCGTAGATTTTTTTTTTCTTTTTTTTTTCAACGTTTTTTACCATAAGTCAGGGGAAACAATATTAACTACTAATCCAAAGTCACCCGGAACCGGTTCGAGACACCTCTCACACCTATGGGCTCAAAATTCCATCCTCTATCTTTGTATGAGACCGTCATCTCATGTTTAACAAGTAATTTTTGGGACCACTTCCTAGAAGTTACCTCAATTTACGAGCCACAACATCATGATGCAAGTGTTTCTGGACCTGTACTTGCATCCTACCACCACTCATGCGGGTTCTCGAGACACCGCCTGTAAGGCACATCATTTTGATTTTTAGCATATAGCTGTCTAATCCATCCACCTCACATTATACAGATCTCTGAACCATCGTTCGGAGGACAGATCATTTCCTTTGCATGCATTTGGCATATAACTACCTCCAGACTTGCACTCACATCACTTGTAGTCAAGTCCATCCACCAAAACTCACACACGACTCTCCTGACCTCTGTTCGAGAGCCACCTTGATTTGCATGCCTTTGCCACACTGGCTCATGTGCCTCTGCCGCGATCTATCCCGTGCATGTATTGGTATGATTAAGAGCCACCTGCTCCACCCATACTACATGGATGAACTTTGGACCACTATTTGCTGTCCCGACATAGGGGCACCACCTGTGCCACCGCAATCGATTGACCATACTAGAGTTTCTTTTAAGATCTTTTTTGACTCCTAAACTAATTAATGATGGCCGAGCGTAGCTGCTTCCTTTCTCGCTCATTAAAGTATAGGAAAGGGCTTCTACATCGTCCCATTTATCTCCTTTTGTGGACTATGTAGACCATCAAATGAAAAGGACCACCTTGGCACATTCAATCCAAGACCGTTCCCCTATGCATCCTTTTATGGTTTCTCGGGTAGAGGGGCCGAACTTTACAAAAAAGCTCACCATGGGTTGTCGTTAAGCTCTTTTCTAGCCTTCTCATCAAGAAAATATTGCCGAGCAAACTTGGTTTCATTCATGCTCATAAAAGTATCTGAATGACCGTCCAGTCAATATAGGTTTAATATTTTCCATCCTAACTGGACTACCAATGGTAAAGAAGTCTCCCATCCCCTAAAGGATGGGCGAGCTCTCCTATGTACACTTTTAACTTTTTTTGGGCATAAGAGACTATCAATAAAAATATCCCCCACTGGAGTCTTCTTCATGCTTTCAGACTCTCTAAAATTGAAATCACCATTGAGCATTTACTTTCTCAGGCTCGCCAAAAATCCACGAGATCGTACCACAACGATTCTCTAGACACCACCCGACAGATAACAGTTTGGAAGCATTCCCACTTTGGGTCGCCTTTGTTCAGAGTATTCTGCGATGTGTCTTCCTTGGATCCTATCAAAATCAAAAGTGTCTACCTCCCCCAAGTATTTCCCATTTGTAGTTACATTCCTGGTATTACAGCTATGATCCATTTCCCATGAGTCAGTTTCATTTGCTGCCTGGTCGGCCCTACTATCATACTTTGAACAAAGGAAGTTTGAGTCCACCACACTCCCTTTGCCCCTATTCAACTCCCCCCCCCCGTATTCAATGGGTGAGTCCTCATATTTTCTCACATCTTTCGATTATCTCCCTCATGCTTCTGGTTAAGGAAACACCATTTCCTTGACCAGGGACAGGTCTCCCTCTATCAAAGACAATACATGTATTCCAGAGGATAGACACAGAGGTCCCTCTATCTTGGTTTCATTAACCTCATTAATGAGTTCCTTGGACCACTTGAGAGGAATCCCTAGTGCCTCTCGGCATGGTTGTTTCTCAAGTGCTCGACTCCAACTACATCATCGCACCACTGAGATTCGTACAGGGTGTTGGTCCGTGCAGTATTTTGTCGAATACCCCAGATGTCACCTGACTCTAGCATATTGATGAGTCTGTTCAAGGGACCTAAATAGGTTCATGTCCATTATGATTTTCAGGTTGCATTGGAGACAGTGTTTAGAATCCCCAACAATGCTTCGATATAGATTTATGATTGATGCAACATATTTGTACCACAGAGACTCTAACTCTTCGTCGGTGAATCCCTATAGCTATGTACCGTTCCAGATCCAGCAGGCCATTAGTCATGAAGATATAGCATTCCATGAGAATGCCATGGGTCCAATGTAGCAATTCTTCAGATTGGTATTGTATCCAGCCTCTCATTGAGGCAACCACTCTGTATCATCAGTTGTATATGATCAACTCTTGTATTATAGAGCATAGATGACATTATTCTTTTGACATTGTTATGAGCATGGGGATGCCTGCCTCATCCATATACATGTCACACATTATTTGTATCTCACCCATTTATGGGAACCATATTAATACAAAAACCAAAAGCCACCATGCCCCAGCCCAGGAAGCACCACCTCTCCCCAGAAAATCCTATGATGTCCATCGGCCATACGATGAGCTCCTGCACTCACACATCAGGAGGCAATCTATTAATCCAAAAAATCCCTCACTCAGCTCTACATGGCCTGCACCACCCAAGGACCCCCACACATGACCCTCATTTGACCCCATTTGACCCCCATACCCTAAAAAAGGATTGAAAATATGAAAAAGGGCTTAAAAACTCCTAAAAAGAGCCAAAATAGCTCTCATAGGGCCTAAAGCCTCCAAAAAGGGGCTAAATCCTCCAAAAAGGGGCTAAAACCCCTCAAAGGAGCTTAAAACTCCCCAAAGAGCTAAATATTGAGAGAAAGGGGCTAAAAGCCCAGAAAAGGGGCTAAAGCCCCAACCAGGGGCTTAAAGCCCTAAAAATATTATAAATAGAGGGGGAGGGGGTCACTCTCAAGACATTCCTTTCTTGCATACTGTTATGTTGCCTAAGTGAGTGCCTTGAGACCATTTTCCTCTCAAGCCATTGACTCTCGCTCTCACCCATTTTCCCATTGAGCCATAGCTCCCCCATTCCCAAGAAAGGTGCTCCCCCAAGCTAGGGCATGGTGTCCCATTTCAACAAGAGGTATAATTTCTGTTTTATGTTGTTTACCTTATTCTTTTCTAACATAGTTGGTTTGCAGGTCTATTGTTTAACATGTTCTTGCAGGCTTCCCTTGTTTACTTGTAGGTCTTTGGGTTTTTCTAACAGTTGTATGCAGGGTCTTGGAGCTTAACCCATAACCTTGTGTGCAGAGGGGTTTCTTTCTTTAATTTCCTTTCTATTTTTATTTCACAACCACCAGGAACCCTACCCTTCCAACCTATAGATGGAAGGTATCTGTTCCTGCCCTGTAGTAAGGGAGAAATCCCTGCTACATAGATGTTCTAAGTGTAGCAAACATTCTTCCAGCTTAGTCGTATCAGGTAGCACATGAATAACAATCTTTAAAGATGTGCTTTCACATTCAATTGAGGTTACTGCTTCCACCTCGTGAACGAGTTGGAAAGGAGAAAAACCTATGGCAGTTTTCACATTGGTCCGATGAGCCCAAAGTGCAGGATACAACATGATGTGCCAATTTGACAGGGCTGCATTAATAGTATGCTTGAGAATAGTCTTTAAGGTCTTGTTTCTTACCTCGACTTAACCATTCACTTGCGGGTAGAAAGAAGACAAATGTTCTTGTTTAAACCCCAGCATAGTAGTCAATTCAGTCATCATGCTATTTTGGAAGTGACTGCCATGGTCAGTGACAATCTCTTTAGGAATAGCGAAACGTGCGATAATTTGGTTGAAAACAAAAAAAAACTGCAGTTTCCCCATCAGCTTTATAGGTGGGAATTTCCTCTACCCATTTCATGAATTAATCTACAGCGACAATGATGTATTTGTGCCCCAGCCGAAACTAGGTTGCACATCATGTAATATATCCCCCACTTAGTGAAGCGGTTTGTTACCACCTAAGTTGTACTTAGTGGTTTTTTATCAAGTGAGCCTGGTGAAACGGACAGGGTTGACTTGTTCGGACTTCAAAAGACTTGTGGGAGTACTTCTGGGAAGTGCTTGTTGTACTATATCACATGTTCATACCCCATGGGGGAATTGTAATAAATGTTCTAGCATGATAGTGTCTGTAAAATACTCAGTCTCTTAGACTTTATTTGTCAATCCGATTAGCCCATGGTGTTTTTTCCCTTTGTTATTATTGGTTGTTGGATAAATGATTGATAATTTTTGAGTTTTTCACTCCATACCTCCAAAGTTGGGGTGGTCGGCTTGGCATTTAGGCCTATTGAGGTTATTAGAGTCTATGTGTCAATGTATAAACATGATAGACATCATGGTCGAGTCATATGAACATGTCTAAGTCCCCCTAGGTTTTTTCAATTTTTCAATTTTTTAATTTTTTCAGTGTTTTTTTTATTAAAATTTATTTTCTCCAAAACTTAGGCTATTTTTTAATAGTTTAATTGGAAAGATTGATTTTGTAATAAAAGTGGGCCAAATAATTAGTTTTACTCATGTAGGTGCTCATTTTCAAGCTAAGAGCACCATGTAAACCCATGGACCCACTATTTCCTAGTTTTGAGTGATTTTCCATCACTCAGGTCAGAAAGCCCCAAAAATCAATTATTGATGATTTTAATTAATAAATTGATGAATAATGGAGCAAATCCAAAATCCAAAATCAGTGGATTCTCAGCCGATTTGATTGAAATCAGCTAGATCTGAAGCAGATTCACTGGATTTGACAAATCCTTGACTGAAGGAGGTGATCAAATCAAAGCTAGAGTTGATATTCAGCATCCTTTATGGATAATTTCACCCTCCCTCTCTCCTCCACACATTTTTGGCTCATCTGGATGAGTTTTGGTGGATTCTTCAGTCAACAGGTTGAGGTGTCAGTCAGATCAGCCCCCCGATTGACAGTTGGACTTAGTGCGACTCAGATCTGGCTTAGCTAGACACAGATCAGGCATTGATGGACTCTCCATCAGCTGATTTGATGTGTCTCCTTGGGATTTGCGCCCCCCTCGGGCTGGATGTCCTGTTTTTTGTATATATCCTGGTTGAGGCTCCTTCTTTGCCAGAGTTAGAACTAGGGTTGAGGTGCTACTGCTATTGTACTGTTGTAATTCTTCATTTGAAATAAAGAAAATCTTTGGAGGCTAGACGGTGTTGTGCCATTACATGTGTGGATGATTATTGCCATTATTTTACTGAGGTAACCTGTATCTGTGTTCATTTTTTGCTAATTGCTTGTAGATCCGTTGTCAAGATTGATAATAGGATTATTATAATCTTGATAGGAAAGGTGCTTTTCAATAAGTTTATTGACCATCTCCTTCATTTGATGCATGTTTAGAGATCTAGATTCAACATGTCCTATAAGCTTATATGCATGTTATTTTGAATCTCTGTGTATGTACTAATCAGATCTCACAAGTTTCTTGGCAGGTTCTTTGATTTCAACTGAGCTGCAGGTTCCTACATTGGAGAGGATGCTGATATAGTTTGCTTCTTCACTCTCTTCAAACCTTCCAAAGGCATAGTCCCTCGACATTCCACCTGAAAGCTCCACTGTGGATCTTCAAGGAAACCGACATTTCTCTCCTCCTCTTCCTCCCTCAAGATCAACTCTTCACCCGGTTACCTTTTCAAAGCTTTTTTTTGGTTTATATCTATCACCTTAAAATTAATTTCCACATAGATCTATCCTCTTGAAACTCATAGTCTAGATCTTAGTTTTGTTTTGCACATAAAGTTCAATTTTAAGAGATCTAGCTAAAATTACCATATTTTCGCAAGCATTTTAGTGAAAATTCGAAGCTTGCTGTTATGGTAGTTTCATTTGCTGTATGATAAAATTTGATATTCTGTAATATCAGTGCATATTTCATTGGCTTCACAAACAGCAAGCCAATATCCCAAGGAAAGCTTGCTTTCCTTGGTTTCTTTGTCACCTGTTTAGCTAGTTTTAAGTTCATCTTTATTGAGTTAAGGTAGGCTGATCCAAAGGTAATATTAAAGTGATTTTGGGAATATTTAATTCTGATATGCTTGCTTGTTTTTATCAGGTTTGAAATAAATAAAGGAAGCTTCTGTTCGGAAGTGGCCTTGGGAGCGTTCAAATCCCCCCCAGGGGTCTCCCATTTGACTAGAACCTTTGATTTTCGCACCTTGTAATCTCTTGATTTAAATCCATATAAGGATCAAGAGGAATTACATCAGTTATCTGATATTGTAACCGCTGTTAATAAAATTATTTTTGAATGGGCTCTTTCGAGCCCATTCCCCATCCCCCCTGGGGGGATTTTCGTCAGTGTCATTTTTGTTGCTTTTTGCTCATTTATTTTCAAACTAGTATTGATCTAATCTGCAGGGTAGTATAATTTATTTTATTATTAATTTCATATTCCATACTTTATGTCTCAAAGTAATCTTAATACTTACCCCACGACTTCCCGATTGACCCGAAAGGGGAAAGAGATTCGTGGTAGGACTAATTAGAAAACTAGAATTGTGTATCTGTTTTATTTTGATCATTTGTTTTTCAGCTATTATAAAATTAACCCCTCCTTGATTCCCTGATTGAGACCCACTTGGATCGAAAGAGGTTCCTGGAGGGTTTTCTTTTAAACAAGAACACCCAGTTTAAAACTTACTAAAATTGACAAGACTCCAGTGTGTATGCTCTGTACTTGGATGCGGTTCTTCCGATTAGTCAAGCTGTATCAAAAGAACTTGAGTGACTAGTATAATTAGGACTCACTCTCCCAAATTAACAAACCAACAGGTGAAAATCCAACACCTAGATTGAACCATCACGGTGGCAAAATACCCAAAGGAAGCGGGAACTTCTGAAAAGTGACCTCGGGGCGTCGATCTCTGTCACACCCTAATGGGTGCGTTATGAAAAATAGCCCCAGAGACTCCATTTCAGCCCACATATTCCTTGCGGGTAGCCGTGAAGGTTTAGTTTTGGACATACTCCAAGTACTCTAGGGTATATCTGGAGTCCCCCCTTTGCCTAATTTTAATCAAATCACACTTCAATTTTAACTTAAAACATACCAAGAGGCAATCACAAAACACTCACTCCAAGCATGCGCAAGTACATTGTTTCTATTGTTTTTGACTCCATTCTAAGGCACTGGTTATTTTCTTGCTTTATATATATATTGTGTCTTAGCATTGTGCTTTCGTGTGTTCATCTTTTGTATCTTGCCATCTTTGATCATCTATAGTTAAATTGCAAACTCCTAAGTAACTCAATACGTTTAACATCACAACACTAAGTAATTATCCTTAGTAACTTAATAGGGTCTACCGCCCTTGGCTCCGTTAGGAGTTGAGCCTAAATGGAGGAGTCAAGAACAAGGTGATAGCCTTGACTCGAGACTTGCCCCCAAGGACACACCGAGTGGCTTGAAGATTTCTGCCATGTGACCCAGGTGTGTGAAAGGTGGCAACACTTTTTGGCACCATTGCCAGGGATAAATCTTTTTATTCCTGAGTACGAATTAGCTTAAATTTTTTCTAAACAACTAAAAAGATAAAAAACTTTTGATTGATCTAGTCTTTAAAAAACATAAAAATTAAAACTCGATCCATCTGGAGACTCCACTGTCCAACATCCGTTTAAGAATTTCTACCCAAAGAAACCGCCGACAGTTATTCAATCCTCTCCCTGATCCCGAAAGGTTTATTAGGGAAAGATTGAATAGGAAGACTTCTCGTAGAAACCTTGAAAATTTAGGAGACCAATCCCTCTCAGATATCCATCACATATTTGTAGAGAGTCATGTTCACTAATCTCAAGAAATGACAGAAATTTTCAAACCCCTTTACTTTTCTCAGATAGCAGGTAGTCCTCATGACATTCCGAATGATGCTATCAAGAAGCTCCCCATATTTCAGGGAAATAATGCCATCACTGCGAAGTCTCACCTTCAAAAATTTGAAAAGCACCTGGTTAGTTATTGCAATGATGCTGCCCATGACCATGATGATGTCAAAATGACGCTCTTTGCTTTATCCTTGGAAGATGATGATGAAGAATGGTACTTCGACCTAGATGATGATTCATATAAAACTCTTAGTGAATTCCTAGAGGGTTTTAAGAAGAAATGGGGGGAAAAGAAAGAACCAAGACATCTACTTGCTGCCCTCCATAAGATAAAGAAGATGGAGAATGAAACCATTGATGAATTTAATACTAAGTTCAGGCGTGTGGTTGCGGACCTCCCTAGAGAAATCAAGCCAAGGGATGCCTCCATCCTCATATCTTACATCAAATCTTTCACTGGTAATTTGAGGTACCGGTTAAGGGACAAAGAGCCTGCCGATCTAAAAAATGCTCAGGAATTGGCCGAGAAAATAGAAAAGAATATGCAGTCTTCAGGCAAATCCAACATTCCAGGTTACACTAGGGGAAACACTTCATACAACGAAGAAAAGGGAAAATCCTTTGAATCAGAAGAAAAGGAAGCCTCTAAAGATCCCATGGAAAAGGTAACAGACATGATAAAAGACTTGGTTACTAGTCAAAACCAACTTATGGCAGATGAATCTGCACAATTGAATCTTATGCATGATAGAATAATCACAATGGAAAGAAATAATGGACCTAGGAACTTTCAGCCTAGGCAGAATCATATGTATCAAAAGAAGTTTCCTCAACAAGAGCCTAGGATTCCAAACCAGTTAGACTTAGCTAACATGGTAGAAGAAGTAATTCCATGGTGTAGACCCTGTGAACAATTCCACCAAGAAAGCACTTGCTATGTTGCAAATCAAGTCATGGAACATGGACTTCCCAAGGTCAGTAATCAGGAAACAAATGCAAGCGAGCCTAATCATATATACATGGTAGGCCAGGCCTACCTTTTGTCACCATCTAAACAGTACAAGCCTGAGGATGAAACCATTACAGAATCTTATAGTGAAACTTATGATGAAAACTGTAATATACATGATGGGACTCCTATGTGTTCTCCATATAATGATGACAGTCTGAAAGGTTTACTACCTTGTGGCCTTTTCTCTGAAGAAGATGAGTATGAAAATGAGGACAAGTATATCTTGGAGCATGATAGAAGTGACGAAGACTCCCTTATCCCTGACAAAGATGTTGATGAGGAGTCCTGGACATTCATGGAAAATGCAGTTTGTGACATGAATAAAGAGGAAAATAATGAACCAGAAACTTTTGATGGTTTTATTGATTTTACTGTCTATGGCATATCTAAAGGAGAGAGCATGGACCATGTGGCCTTGGGAAACTTTGATATGAGAAAGGAGCATGCAGTTTATCCACATGGTCAGTCTGAGCCATATATCAGTATCAGTAATGAAGACAAAGATAACTCGATATCGAAACCTGATATCAACAATGGGGAATCCATCACATCTAACATAGATGATGGTGATGACTATTGGGATTTTTGTGGATATCTTATTAATAATCCTATCTATGCTATATCTAGCAAGGGGAGTGTCTATTTAGAAATTTGTGGAAGTCCAATCTACTATACTTCCATAGAGGGAAGCATGTATATGGAGACCTTGGAAAATCCTAGTATGGAAAAGCAACATTCAAAACTCTTATATGATCATTCAGAGTCATATCATGTAGAGCCGCACAAAGGTATCAATAATGAAGACATGGAGAAGCAGTGTTGTGAAAAGATAGATGTGATGCAGTTATTAGAATATCAGTCTCAACTATCATCTTCACATATAGAGTTTCCTCATGACTTGGAGCCGCTTGGGGCTTATATAGTGAATTATCATTTGGTAAGCCTTGATGATCAGTATGATGGTGTAGTCAATCTGCCTCATCATTCTGATTTGTACATCAACCCTATCCAGTCATGGATAGAAGCAGCCTGTGCAAGCACTTACCAGTTTGGGAGGAAGTTTGACGACATTATTCATGCCTATGATTTTCCATCCATCCCACCCCTTCCGGATCATCACGCAGGTTTGCATTTTCTAAATAAAGTATCCTTACTTTGGCTGGTAACCAAAGACAAGGACATTTTTTCTTATGTTAATAAAATTCTTAGGTGGTTACATTGGATTTCTGATTACACTTAACCCTTTTTATATCATGCTTACAGTAGGAAAATAAGCTCCTTGAAAAAGAGCATTTACTTTCCGCATTTTTTGTTTTGTACTTACTGTAATCAAACATTTTTGTTTTCATTAGTTAGTTACATTTGTTTTGTTTAAATAAATCATCTTAATGGTTCATTCAGTTTTTTTAAAACTTGTGCTACTAAAGTTTTTCTTGTCAAGTTGGGATGTTTTTACAGGGTATATAAACCAGGATCCTGATGTTCTCATATCCTCTCCTTGCCTTAGATACCAGACCGAGCACACATCCCATAGTTGGAGCCAGAATGTTACCACCTAAGTTGTACTTAGTGGTTTTTTATCAAGTGAGCCTGGTGAACTGGACAGGGTTAACTTGTTCGGACTTCAAAAGACCTGTGGGAGTACTTCTGGGAAGTGCTTGTTGTACTATATCACATGTTCATACCCCATGGGGGAATTGTAATAAATGTTCTAGCATGATAGTGTCTGTAAAAGACTCGATCTCTTAGACTTTATTTGTTAATCCGATTAGCCCAGGGTGTTTTTTCCCTTGGTTATTATTGGTTGTTGAATAAACGATTGATAATTTCTTAGTTTTTCACTCCATACCTCCAAAGTTGGGGTGGTCGGCTTGGCATTTAGGCCTATTGAGGTTATCAGAGTCTATGCGTCAATGTATAAACATGCTAGACATCATGGTCGAGTCATATGAACATGTCTAAGTCCCCCTAGGTTTTTTCAATTTTTCAATTTTTTAATTTTTTCAGTGTTTTTTCTTATTAAAATTTAATTTTTCCAAAACTTAGGCTATTTTTTAATAGTTTAATTGGAAAAATTGATTTTGTAATAAAAGTGGGCCAAATAATCAGTTTCAGTCATGTAGGTGCTCATTTTCAAGCTAGGATCACCATGTAAACCCATGGACCCACTATTTCCTAGTTTTGAGTGATTTTCCATCACTTAGGTCAGAAAGCCCCAAAAATCAATTATTGATGATTTTAATTAATAAATTGATGAATAATGGAGCAAATCCAAAATCCAAAATCAGTGGATTCTTAGCCGATTTGATTGAAATCAGTCAGATCTAAAGCAGATTCACTGGATCTGAGAAATCCTTGACTGAAGGAGGTGATCAAATCAGAGCCAGAGTTGATCTTCATCATCTTTTATGGGGAATTTCGCCCTCCCTCTCTCCTCCACACGTTTTTGGATCATCTGGATGAGTTTTGGTGGATTCTTCAGTCAATAGGTTGAGGTGTCAGTCAGATCAGCCCCCCGATTGACAGTTGCACTCAGTGAGACTCAGATCTAGCTCAGCTAGACACAGATCAGGCATTGATGGACTCTCCATTAGCTGATTTGATGTGTTTCCTTGGGATTTGCGCCCCCCTCGGGTTGGATGTCCTGTTTTTTGTATATATCCTGGTTGAGGCTCCTTCTTTGCCAGAGTTAGAACTAGGGTTGAGGTGCTACTGCTATTGTACTGTTGTAATTCTTCATTTGAAATAAAGAAAATATTTGGAGGCTAGACAGTGTTGTGCCATTACATGTGTGGATGATTATTGCCATTATTTTACTTAGGTAACCTGTATCTGTATTCATTTTTTGCTAATTGCTTGTAGATCCGTTGTCAAGATTGATAATAGGATTATTATAATCTTGATAGGAAAGGTGCTTTTCAATAAGTTTATTGACCATCTCCTTCATTTGATGCATGTTTAGAGATCTATATTCAACATGTCCTATAAGCTTATATGCATGTTATTTTGAATCTCTGTGTATGTACTAATCCGATCTCACAAGTTTCTTGGCAGGTTCTTTGATTTCAGCTGAGCTGTAGGTTCCTACATTGGAGAGGATGCTGATATAGTTTGCTTCTTCACTCTCTTCAAACCTTCCAAAGGCATAGTCCCTCAACATTCCACCTGAAATCTCCACTGTGGATCTTCAAGGAAACCGACATTTCTCTCCTCCTCTTCCTCCCTCAAGATCAAGTCTTCACCCGGTTACCTTTTCATAGCTTTGTTTCAGGTTAGATATATCATCTTAAAATTAATTTCAACATATATCTATCCTCTCGAAGCTCATAGTCTATATCTTAGTTTTGTTTTGCACATAAAGTTCAATTTTAAGAGATCTAGCTAAAATTACCATATTTTAGCAAGCATTTTAGTGAAAATTAGTAGCTTGCTGTTATGGTAGTTTCATTTGCTGTATGATAAAATTTAATATTCTGCAATATCAGTGCATATTTCATTGGCTGCACAAACAGCAAGTCAAGATCCCAAGGATAGCTTGCTTTCCTTGGTTCCTTTGTCACCTGTTTAGCTAGTTTTAAGTTCATCATTTTTGAGTTAAGGTAGGCTGATCCAAAGGTACTCTTAAAGTCATTTTGGGAATATTTCATTCTGATATGCTTGCTATTTTTTATTAGGTTTGACAGAAAGAAAGGAAGCTTCTGTTCGGAAGTGTCCTCGGGAGCGTTCAAATCCCCCTAGGGGTCTCCCATTTGACTAGAACCTTTGATTTTTGCACCTTGTAATCTCTTGATTTCAATCCATATAAGGATCAAGAGAAATTATATCAGTTCTCTGATATTGTAACCGCTGTCAATAAAATTATTTTTGAATAGGTTCTTTCGAGCCCATTCCCCATCCCCCCTGGGGGGATTTGCGTCGGTGTCCTTTTTGTTGATTTTTGCTCATTTCTTTTCAAACTAGTATTGATCTAATCTGCAGGGTAGTATAATTTATTTTATTATTAATTTCATATTCCATACTTTATATCTCAAAGTAATCTTAATACTTACCCCACGAATTCCCGATTGACCCGAAAGGGGAAAGAGATTCGTGGTAGGACTAATTAGAAAACTAGAATTGTGTATCTGTTTTATTTTGATCATTTGTTTTTCAGCTATTATAAAATTAACCCCTCCTTGATTCCTTGATTGAGATCCACTTGGATCAAAAGAGGTTCCTGGAGGGTTTTCTTTTAAATAAGAACACCCAGTTTAAAACTTACTAAAATTGACAAGAATCCAGTGTGTATGCTCTGCACTTGGCTGCAGTTCGTCCGATCAGTCAAGCTGTATCAAAAGCACTTGAGTGAATAGTATAATTAGGACTCACTCTCCCAAATTAACAAACCAACAGGTGAAAATCCAACACCTAGATCGAACCATCACGGTGGAAAAATACCCAAAGGAAGCGGAAACTTCTGTAAAGTGACCTCAGGGCTCCGATCTATGTCACACCATAATAGGTGCATTATGAATAATAGCCCCAGAGACTCCATTTCAGCCCACATATTCCTTGCGGGTAGCTGTGAAGGTTTAGTTTTGGACATACTCCAAGTACTCTAGGGTATATCTGGAGTCCCCCCTTTGCCTAATTTTAATCAACTCACACTTCAATTTTAACTTAAAACATAAAAAGAGGCAATGGCAAAACACTCACTCCAAGCACGCACAAGTACATTGTTTCTATTTTTTTTGACACCATTCTAAGGCACTGGTTA
Source organism: Pseudotsuga menziesii (assembly GCA_001517045.1). NCBI lineage: Eukaryota > Viridiplantae > Streptophyta > Pinopsida > Pinales > Pinaceae > Pseudotsuga > Pseudotsuga menziesii. Next base: position 123,801 of record LPNX010495945.1, on the reverse strand, counting down.
TTTTCTTGCTATATATATATATTGTGTCTCAGCATTGTACTTTCGTGTGTTCATCTTTTGTATCTTGCCATCTTTGATCATCTATAGTTAAATTGCAAAATCCTAAGTAACTCTATCAGTTTAACATCACAACACTAAGTAATTATCCTTAGTAACTTAATAGGGTCTACCCCCCTTGGCTCCGTTAGGAGTTGAGCCTAAATGAAGGAGTCAAGAACAAGGTGACAACCTTGACTCGAGACTTGCCCCCAAGGACACACCGAGTGGCTTGAATATTTCTGACACGTGACCCAGGTGTGTGAAAGGTGGCAACAGGGTCCACTGAGATGACAGGAAATAACGTAGCAGTATGCAACTGCTTCTTTCTGGTGTAAAGCTGACATGGATGACAGCTCTTCACGGCTTCCACATAATATTTAAAGATCGTGGGATAGAAAGAACAGGCACATAATATCCTTTGGGCCGTTTCTAACCCAGATAAATGACCCCCACACGCTCCACTATGGGCATCATTTAGGACAATCTCGGCCTCTTCGTGGGTACGACATTGATGAAAAACCGAGTCTACCCCTCTATGATATAAAGTATCTCCAATAATGAAGTGGTTTTTTGCATGTAAGCGTAATTTGCGCCGTTCTTCCAGTGAAACGGTTGCAGTGCACTTCAAAGTATGGATATAGACAAGTATATCTCTGTACCAAGGGTCAGAGGTGGAAATAAAAAATATGTGCTCATCTGGGGATGAGTCTTCTTCAGTGGCTACATCTTCCTCAACCGGAAATTCTGCAATGAGCTTTGCAAAAACTAAGGATTTTTTGGATTTGGTAGATTGGAAATCTAAGTCAAACTCTTGGAAAATGACTATCCATTTGTTGAATTTTCCCTCAACTATCCATCGGGACAAAACATACTGGAAAGGATTAACATCCACCAATACTGTTATAGTCCTCAGTAAGATGTAGTGACGCAACCTTTGAATAGCATACATAGCTGCTAATGCCAACTTTTCGACATGGGAATACCTAAGTTCAGGGCTAGATAAAGAACGACTAAGATAGTAGACGACATGCTCTTGGAGATTATCATCCTCCTGGACTAGTACTACCCCTATGGTCGACTCGGATGTGGCCAGATACAATATAAAATCTCGAGAGTAATCTGGCAGATGCAGTAAAGATGCCGACAACAAATATTTATTTAATGCCTCAAACACAACTTGTGTAGTTTCATCCCATACAAATGGGGTATCCTGCTTCAACAGGCGCATTAAACCTTTAGTGATCTTGGCATAATTCATGATAAAATGTCGAAGGAATTTGGACTTCCCTTGTAGGATTTGAAGCTGCCTAATGGAACGAGAAGGAGATAGATTTACTATGGCCTTGAATTTCAAAGGATCCACCTAAATACATTTGTTAGAACAATGAACCTGAGAAGCCTACTTGACACGACACAAAAAACACATTTGTGGGGATTCAAATGTATTTTATAATGTCTACATCTTTCAAAAATTAAATGCAAGTGATCTGGGTGATCAATCCTCTTTCAAGAATGAGTTGGAATATCATTTAGGTAGGGTTCGATAATAGACTTAATGTCATGAAAGAAAAAATTCATTGCCCGCTGAAAGGTAGCCCCTCCATTTTTCAATCCAAAAGGCATTTTCTTGTACACAAATCTACCCCAAGGAAAAATGAAAGCTATTTTATGTTGGTCTTCCGGTGTAATTTGAATTTGATTATATCCAGAGATACCATCCATAAAAAAAAAATACTTCGCTCCCCGCACAAGCATCAATGATTTGATCTATGAATGGTGTGGGTTAGTTATCCTTAGGATAGGATTTTTTTAAATCACAAAATTTAGTACAAACGCGTATCGTCTCTTGCTTTTTGTCGCAGGAACAGGGTTGGATACCCATTCTGTCAAAGCTATCGGGTAAATGAAGTCAGCTTTCAGCAGTTTTTAAAATTCAGCCTTAACAGCTACCGCTTTACGCGGATTGACAGGTCTAAGTTTTTGTCGAACTGGTTTGGAATCAGGATAGGTTTGGATTTCATGTTCAACTATTGATGGATCTATTCCTAGCATCTCCTCATATGACTAGGAAAACGCATCACATAATTACTTAAACAAGGTTGTATAGATAGAAATCTCCTCCGGAGAGCAGTTTGCACCGATATATACATTTTCCACAACGTTTGGGTTTGCATAGATGTTGATAGGAATAGTAATGGAAATGTTTTCCATATTCCCCTCAACAAATATTCCCTCCCTAGTAAGGGATTAATTAGTGTATTAGCATCACCTGCTAGTCTCATATGGAACTCTTGATTTTCAATCCTGCTTAACTCTGGAAGAAAATAGGATCAATGCTGAAGATCTTCACAGATCTTATCTCGTCTGCACATAGCTTCAAGAATAGCTTCGTCAGATGGAAAAACCATATCTAAGCAATCTTCAATATGCAAAGAGTTCTCCGCTCAAGCAGGAAGATAATCTTCTTCCGTCTCCTCTGAGATTGTGAGAGGGACCAGAACAAGATCAACAACAGTATGAATGACAACTTGATAAGCTACTTTCGATGCCGATAAGGGCACTTTAGTTTCATGATGGGAAGGAAGAACCCAAGGGTCCGTTCTATTGACAACCATTGCAATAGACTTCCCTACACTAGTAGAACCCAAGTAATTAATCGGAGTTGGAAAATCAAATGTGCCCATCAATGATGAATACATTCCAGCCCCTAAGCTCTCTGAAGTAGGTTTAACCTGATCAAGCAATGGCATTCCAGCCCCTAAGCTCTCTGAAGCAGGTTTAACCTGATCAACCAATGGCATGGTGGACTCATTAGTTTCCATGCGGCCCTTTCAAGTAAAATTGAGTAGGTCTACATTAACCAACTTCCCTTCGTGCGGAAACACTACTACCCGAAGAACAATCGATGCAATAGCGGACATGGCATAAGTCCAAATTCTTCCCAAGATCAAGTTATAATCCAATGGTGCATCAATCACCTCTACCTCAACAGACACTGCCTTCCCTTCCAAATTTATTTCGAAAGCTGGTAGGATACCATGTGGACGAAATGACCTTCTATCAAAAGTAGTAAGTAGGGTGTTCGATGGAACTAGATCTGTAGATTCAAGATCCTTCCAACAAGACAAGGACATGACACATGTGGAAGCGCCCTCATTGACAATTGCCCTTCCGATGGTTTTTCCACCATGGATGACATCTATCGATAAGGCCACATGATATGGTAGGCGAATTTTGACATCATACAAATTAAACTTTGCCATGAGGCTTGATGAATCCATACTACCTAAGGCTGCAACCCTAGCATTAGGATTGTGCAATGTTTTCTTAAAGATACCTTTTGGTATCTTGGGCATAGTTTTGGTAGGTTTTTTAATTGTGAGAGGGTTAGAATTTTCACCTATAGACTTACCCTTCTTTGGAGCCTCTGTCTCATAGTTCTTGTTCCTAGTTTGGAGTAATGTTTGGGATTGATCCATGTTGATATAATTTGGGTCAGGAGCATTTGGGGTGCCCCTTGCTACATTTGAAGCTGAAGCAAAATTGTATCCTTGAGGAAAGGGACCCTTCAGGGCAGCCAATTGTTGGCTTTTGAGCATCTTCTGAGCTTGGTCCATAAGGGGACATTGATGGGTTAGGTGATCTTCTTGGCACAACTTACATGGAAATTTCACCTTCTTCTTTTCTTTTTTCCCCCATCAGCATTTTTTGTGGGTTTCGGCTTGTTTTGGTTTCCCTCACCTTTCTTCCCCTTTTTCTTTTTCCCACCGGGATGCTGATTTCCCTTTTGGGAAGATTGTACAAAAAAATTTACATTCTGGGGTGAGGGGGCATCCTTTGCTACCTCTGCTGTAGAGTGTTTGATAGACAACTCATGTATTTGTTTAGCCAAAGAATCCACAGTGGGATATTTCACTTAACCAACCACACCATCGACATGGGGTCTAGGCTTAGGTTTTTCGACACTATGGGTTGGTCTCGGTGCATCAAGGATGATTTCATATAGAATCCTAGACTGAGAATATATCAAATCTAACTACTGGGCCTTAAGGATAGCCTCTTCCTCATTATTTATTCCTGAAGTGGATACATCCTTAGATATATATGGAAATAAGGACTTAAGGAACCGTTCTAACAAAAACTCAGGAGGGATAGTGGCCTTAATAATCCTTTTCCACCTTCGCCACTCTTGGATGTGATCCAAAATGTGAGTGGCTTTGTCCTGCCGAAAAGTGGACACTAAACTTGTGCTGGCATCATACCGGATGAGAAGCTGGAAATGGTTAAGGAACACATCAACTAAGTCCCAAAAACTATCAAACATAGAAGAGGGTAATTTAATGTACCACTTTAATGCGACACTAGTTAGAGTTCTCTAAAAAAATCTAAACTGAACAGTGTCATCATTCAGTGAGTTGGAAGAGCACTGCAAGTGAAAGGTGGTGATATGAACCCCTGGGTCTTCACCAACTTTGCCTTCGAATTTTGGAATATTCGAGGGCAATTTGGTAGGGACAGGTGGTATCATGTTTCACCGGGTCATTCATTAACTTGGCCAAGTTTGGCAAGTTCAAAGTTTTCAGGAAAGGAAGTTTGGGTCTGATCGGAGCCTAAAAAGTACGAGCTTGGGAAGTAGAAGGACTTGCCCCCTGATTACCAAAAGTAAAGGCAGGATTTCCCCTAGCTACCGGTTGTGAGGTAGTTGGACCACTTTGGAAAGGATTCCACCCATAAGCTAGTGGATTGTTCATATGTGGTGCAGTGTATGTGGTTTGAGCTGCTCCAGATGAAACTGGAGTTTGGAAAATAGGAGCAGGGATCCCTCTGCTAAAAAGTGAGAAAGGAGAGCTCGTGAAATGAGCCGAAATTGGCATTTGAAAACCTTGACCATAAGGGTTATTGTTTCCAAATTGCACCCCTACATATGCAGGTGTGGGACCTACATATGGAGTGGATAGGGGAATGTGCCCCCCATTCCAAGGAAAACCCTAGGCAAATGAAGAGGATCCAACAGGACCACTTTGGATAGTATGTGCAAAAGAAGGTGAAGCGAAAGGTACACTAGGCATCCTAGTGACCACCCCACAAGAAGAGCCTGCTACATTTGTGGAAGCCAGTGGTTGAAGCACCCGACTACCTGGAGTTAAAGGAGTATCAGGTATGTTTGTTCTAGGAGCACCAACAGGGGGAGGTGGTAATCCTTCAACTGGAACATTTGGGATGGGGGTAGATGGACTTTCTCCTACACTAGCCATGAGTCTACCCACAAGAACACCAATCACAGGTGAATTGAAATAATAAACCGGGATGATCACAGGATTGTTTAGGTTAGTAAGAGGTGAATTAAAATTTCTTGCAAACTCGTCAGCTTGCAAGTATTCTATCTCTACTATGGTTGTATTAACCTGGTTTGTCCTAAGTACTAGTTCACCTGGAACTTCACTAATTCCTACCGGTTTGAAAGAACCGTCTGTGTCTAATCTCTGCATTTGAGGGGGCAGTGGAGGCTCCACTGTAGTGAGCAGAGGAATGTTTTTCAACCTTCTTGACCTTCTGAGAGGTTGGTCCTCCATGATTGAAAATTTGACTCTTCACACCCTAAGGTCGGCTAAACACAAAAAAACCACAGAGAAATCACTACAAAAAATTCCTAAAGCCACAACAAACACAAGGGTATAATATATGCTTGGTGTCCTTGAAGATGTTCTTAGGTACAAGCGGAGGAATCACCCACTGCCCTCCCACACTTTCCACAAGGGTTACCTTCCAAGCCTGCCCAAGGTCAACCGGAAATAGCCTTCCGATGTACCTATGTATAAACCCTAGATGTCAAAAGAGGCTAAAGGCTGCCGCAACTAGACTGACAGTCTGGGGGGACAGTTGCAAGCCTGGTTCGTATGCATGGGTAGGGTAGCAAATCCTGAAACCCTGTCTAAGACAGAATCCTTGGTATACATTTTTATAAGGAATCAGAGGGTTATCTCCTCAGTCCAAGCCTCCACGCGGCCTCATGCTTAACTCCCGTTTGAGAGGAGATTCCCAGATACAGTCAATATAGAAGAGGATTTACTTAACAATTGGCCAACTACATCTGAATTTAAACACTTGTGGATAGTTAAACCCCTATTCGACAAGTCTAGCCTAAGCTAGTTGGTGTATGGGCCTATAAAATAAAACTTACTAATAATTTTTTAAATTATGTCGTTCATTTTAAGGGTTGTTCTTAGTCAGAAGGTAAATGGCGTGAAAGACTGTGATGTTATAGACTTTATAAGAAAAGTAAAATGATGTATAAAGCAACTTCCAAATAAAAATACAACTACTTAAACCAATATTCTTTTCTTTTTGTACATGTAAGTTAATGAAATTGAAAATAAGTGTCGAAAAACTAAGACTTTTTATAATTTTTGAAAATACTAAAAAGAAAACTACTAATTGCAACTAAATGCAAAAGCATAAAATGTTTTTCTTTCACTTTTTTCACATTCTTCAAAAACTACAATGCATATACATGCAAATTTTTGAGTGAGTTTGAATGATCACAACATATAGAAAGCAAAAATGAAGTATAGAGGACCTATAATAACCAAATTCAACCCAAATAGGAAGGAAAAACTTTGGTTAAAATCTTGACCTAGAGAAAACTAATGAATAAAATCCACTAGATTTACTAAAGAACAAGTGGCTAACTAACACTACACAAAGCAGTACAGAGAATAAGGTATGTAAAGCCCTGATCACTGACTCAGACACACACCACTGAACTCATAGGCCAAGAAGGAGGGCCAACTTCAAGTCACTGGATGAAAGAAGATTCAAACAAATCAAACTAAAAGGCTTAACAACAAGCGAAAAGTATGGCATACATGACTTTGGACTTATAGAGTTATGTCAACAACAGAAGACCCCTACGTAGACAAAAAATCAGCCAAGACAGGGACAAGCAAACCCTACCAAAATTTTTAAGCTACTACAGGATATACGCGACTATCTTATAGAGAAACTCGTGTGCCATACACGACTGTCATATAGAGAAACTCACATATACAAGTTGCTAAACGTGACTGTGTATAACAACAACCCATGTATACAAAAAAAAAATTCAAGGAAAAAAGAAAAAGGTCTCTGGACATACTATACTGCAAATCAAAGGAAAGATAAAAGAACCACACTTAGAATCAGAGAAAATACTGGTCAAGAACCTACATGATGAACCCACAGCAAGCTGGGCTCCCCAGCGGAGTCACCAGTTCTATTGTTCAGGATAAAGCACCCTTGTAACCTAGGGTCTGGGGTTACCAACTTACTACTAACTTGCAGACAATTGAATTTTTACAGGGAATGGAAAGAGAATAGGAAGAAAATATTGACTTACCCGATTAATGACAGTTGATCCAAGCTTGATCTTCTCTCTCTCCACTCCTTTCCAAAGCTTCTAGGGATGTACCTCTTCACCTGCAAAGAACAAATCCTTCAAGTAATATCTCATGCATATATACATCAGAGGTTAGATGAAAAGCATATTAGTGATATAAACAAACATATTCATTAAACCAATATACATGAAATAAACTCGATACGCGATTGGAAGAAGAATTCTCTTTATTAACAAGTGGTGAATAAGATAAGAGTACAACCCAACTTCTGACACACGGACTCCTATGCAACCAAAGGAATATGAGTTCTGCTGCTCCAAGACTCTGAAGGCATACCACTAGCATAACTTTTCTCTCCAAAATTGATTGATTAGCCCCCACCCCAAGGCCTCTATTTATACTTTTGGAAATAGAGTGGTTTCGAAGGTTGGGATGGTTGAGATGGTTGGGATAGTTATGGATTAGGCCCCAACTAATCTCATCTAATCTCTATTTATATTTTTTTAATGTCAAATTAAGGTATATGCATGTATCAATATAGGCAACTCATGTATGCAAGTATATGCGGGTTGCAATGAAAATACTCGCATATGATATGCGAGTTGTAATGCATATAGTCGCGTATGCAACCCAAAGCTCATAATAAAAATATACAAGGCTGATTTGAGGATAATGGATCAAAGGTCATGCCCATCTATAGTGTTTTGTCCACTTCAATCCCAATTTTTCCTTTTGTGTACCAACATGAGGAATGTCGGTACTCGGATGGAGAAGTCCCATTTTGGCTGATAACCCCATCATGTGTAATTCAGTAGTATAAATGAAAAAACTCAAACATGCATAAGACATTAACTGAATATAAACAAGTGCACAACCAAACAATATCATGAAATGAAAATTGAATACTCATCTTTATTTGTTTGGTGGGTAGACTCCTTCTTGAGCCTTCAACTTCATCGTCTTCTTCATTCAGAACTACATCATCTATATCCAAATGCTGGGATGGATAAGAGGTTCTTCCTGAGTTGAGTTGTTCATGTTCATCATTGCTTGAGAAATATTCTTTGAATCGTGAGATATTGATCTTCAATTGCTCCCATATTCTCTTATCTTATTATGAGCTGATATTTTTCCCGTGTGCACTCTTCCTAGAGTCTGTTGAAGGTAATCAAATTCCTTCTAGAACATATTCCTCGAATGAATGAATCCCATGATTTTGGGAGGCCATTCAAGGTGGTTATAACAATCTCTTCTTCCTCTTTGATTGCTTCATCATAGCATCAAACAATTCCTTTTGGTGTCTTCAAGGATGACACATGAGGATTGAGATTATCCATTAAAGAATTTGCAATGATTCTCTTGTCTCTAACTTTAGCCTCATCTTCCTCAGGATCTTAGAACTTCCTTACTAAAATACTTATCCAAGTCATTTTATTCAAGGATCAGGGAGGTATTGTACTTACATACTCTGAAGTTGTCATCTTCACCAAGCTTGTCATCAAGCTGGGTGTGATTAGTAATTTTTTAATGAGAACCTCAAATGGAAATAAAAAATATTTAAATATTACTGATTTGAGGTGTCCGACCTGGTTCCAGAGCTGGCTGATCTAGGGTTTGTCAAAGAAAATCTATTTCCCAAAAATTGGAATTTCAAACTTCTAATTGGATAGAAATATGGGCCTCTTCAAGGCGAGCTGTCCAATGTACTCCTTTTCTAAAAAAAGTGGTGGGAAGCTCCTGGAACGGGAAGCCCTAGCTTTCCAATTTCTTATGCAGAATTGTCAGATATTGCTTCTGCTATATCTCTGGATTTTTGGATGCTTATAGTCTAAAAATTCATACTGAGATATCTTGAAATGTAGTCTTTCCAAACCCATGGGTTATATTAGAAACGAATTCTCCAAGTGGGACTTATGCTGATTTTTCCAAGGTGATTGTTTTGGGGACTATTCAACATAACGATATTGTACGGACTACCACATGTCACTGTTTCACATTCTGGGTTTGAAAATCGGAACACGAAAACTTAAGTCTGTGACCTACCTGCAACATCTTGTGAAATGTCATTTGGACCTTCCTATCCCGATATATAACAATGCTCCCTAGGTCATATGTTTATGATTGTATTCTGGAGGAGGATGGAACCCTGATTTGGAGGAGCCATATCTTCTTAAGTATAGCAAATACGAGGCTAAAATTTTTACACAAGCTACAGAAGGAATTCCTCTTCAGCCTGTAAACGTTTTAGCTTCTTATCCTTCTCCAATAACACGTTATAGAGAAAGTTCTAATATGACTAAATTCATTCTTCTAGGGTTTTCAAGCATGAAACCCTAATTTCCAATAGCTGCCGTTGTAGCTGTATTTCGGCTGCACAGTGCCTTTTTTAGAGTGGATTTGATACCATGTTAGTTTTTATTAAGATCTATTTAGATTATCTACGATATTTAGATGAAATAATAACAAGTACAACAAGATGCATAATATATAAAAGATACACGAGACACAAATATTTTCACCAGGGAAACGATAAAGGAGAAAACCCCGCAAACTTCTTCAGAATAGTAAGATGATCAAAAGCAATAATAAGAAGTATTCAGTAGTTATCGATCTATCCTCCTTTGCCTGTCTCTCTCTCTCATGTTAAATTGAAAGTGTGTGAGGTGTGTATAAATGAGGGAGAGCACGTCCCTCTTTATACCCTTTCAAGTCACTAACCAAATATACGACTCGAGCCTACATGTCATCTCACATGGGGCCCACTTCTCCTAGAGAGACTACAAGTACATATTACATGACGTTACACTGGGTACTATTGCCTCGACTTACAAAAAAGGTTGTACCTCAAGGTATAGACACAATTTAGACACCCCGTAAAGGAGTAACACACATCTCCAATGGGGGTACAACAACATACAATGATAATATACATAAGAATATCTTCTGAAGTTACAAATACATCAACAAGAAGAAGGTAGTGAACCCAAGTTATTATGGTGGAAATGTAAAGAAGGTCCTGGACTGTACCTACGCGATGGCTTGCTTGAAGATGTTATGAAGACCTAGATGAGGACTAGGCCTACACCTATCATGAAAAAGGGTTGGATCTGTAGAAAATTTCGATGAACGATAAGAATATGACTATGGCATATGCTATGATGACTTCGTGATAAAGACTGGAATATATGTGTTGATGAATGTGTGTGTGTGAGAGAGAATAACTTCTTAGTTAAGATGGAGTGTTGATGTATTTGTAAATTCAGAAGATATTCTGATGTATATTATCACTGTATGTTGTTGTACCCCCATCAAATACCCCATCAAATATGTGTTTTCCTTCCTTCGATATATCATTGTTGTGTATGGACCTTGAGGTACAACCTCCAATGTAAGTCAGCCAAATAGTCCCTAGTGTAACATCATGTAATGTATTCTTGGAGTCTCTCTGGGAGAATTCGGCCCTATTAGGGTAAGACTTTGTCCCTAGTCATGTATTAAGTCAGACACTCAAAATGTATAAATAGGGAGGCACCCTCATTCATTTATATACACTTGCACTCACTCAAGTGCGCATGAGTAGAGAGAGAGAGACAAGGGGAGATATAGATAGCTGAAGAATAATTCTTATTACTAGGTTTGTTCATATTATGATACAGTATTTGTGACTGAACTGTTCTGAGGAAGTTTGCAAGGTTTTCTCATTTATGGTTTCCCCGGTGAAAATATTTGTGTCTTGTGTATTTGTTCTATCTTATGCATCTTGTTGTTCTTGTTATTATTTCAGATAAAGATCCTAATTAAGTAAATTATATTAGAAACACTAACAAAAACCCATCTCTAAAAAGAATTATATATAGGTGGTCCATGTTTTAGTTACTGAAACATTATAGGTTTGTAGATATTCGACTTAGATTCTAGGGCTTTTTGCCAGTCCAAAATCTAGTCTATAACAAGTGTTCTTGGGAAAAAGGTAATATTTGGGGCATGTGAGATCAAAATTTAGTGAGAATTGTTGAAGAAGAAATAATATGCATGGAACAATGTATTTGTGGTAGGGTTTTCAGCCTCAAATTCAAAATATTGGACACGTGGAAGTGCATACAAGTTAACACTTCTAGAAAGAACAAATATAAGAAGTGTTGGGATATTCACAGTAGCTTTTTACTAAAGCATAAAAATTAGGTTAGAACCATGGAATTGGAAATATGACACATAAGGATATAATAGTATTAAGTTTCAGACCCATGGGAGCCAAAATTTTAAATTTACTTTAGTTCCAAGTAGGCCATAAAATAGTCTTCGAATCAAGGTTTGAAAAAAGGTATGCCATTTTCAATTTGAACAACTTTGAGTAGAATGATCTATTTTTGGTGAAACCTAGGGTGTGATATATATTTATACTATTCAAAATGCCTCCAAAGGAAAGTGGAAACAATCACAATCCACTCAAACCACCAAAGGATTCATCCTTGATGTACGATGAAATGGAATACCTATCTTTTGGAGTTTCCTAGTTGGAAGATATGAGTAAAGGGTCTATGAAAAAAATTGATTTATTTAATTTAGAGGAGAAGTTGATGGAAAATATGAAAGGATATATGAGAACAATTGATTTACTCAATTTAGAGTTGAAGTTGATGGAAAAAATGAAAAATATTGCTAATCTCATTCAAAATTCAAGGGATACCCCCCCTATAGGTGTTGATGTGTTCCAGGATACTCAGGAGGATAAAAATAATGATATTTTTGTGAAACCTTCCATGACTAAGAATATTCTAAGAGAAAATTATTCTAGTAATGGAATTCAACCAGGATGGTCACTAAGGGGTACCCAACTTCCCAAGATTGACATGAAAAAGTTTGATGGAAATGATCCAATAACATGGATATTCCAAATGGAGCAATTCTTTGATGTACACCAGGTTCCAACTTTGCAAAATATAACTATTGCATCATTATATTTAGAGCTTGATCAATTTGTATGGTACCAATGGCTTTGTGACTGTAAAAATGACTCTATTATATCTTGTTCTATATTCATAGAAGAATTGATTGCACATTATGGGTATATTAATAACAACACCTTATTTAGACAATTAATAAATCTCAAGAAAAAAAACCAGTTACAGAGCATATCCAGCAGTTTCAGAAGTTGATTCTTAGAGTGAAGAACATTTTAGAAGATAATTTGTTGGATCTCTTTATTGGAACCTTGAAGGATAAAATTCAACATGAGGTGATTCTATTTGAAACACCATCCTTAGAGAAGGATTTCATGATGGAAAGGAAGGTTGAAATTAAAAACATGGTGATGGCTACTAGAAATACCACCTCCAACACATACAATGAGAACAATGTTCCTTCTTCTAACCCACCTCAAAGGTTGACACCTTAACAACTAGATGAAAGAAGAGAAAAATGCATTATTTAATTGTGACAACAAGTATAGTAAGGGACATAAGTGTGGTGAGAAGAAATTATCTTGCATATATTGTGAAGAGGAAGAACCAAAAGAACATGAACCGTCTCAATATGAAGAAATAGAAGATACTACTTCTGAAGAGATTACTCCCACAATATATTGTCATGCATTGGATGGGACTAGCACTCCTCAAAGTCTCAATATTGAAGGATATATAAAAAAGAAAAAGGTAACAGTGTTGATTGATTATGATAGTACTCATACTTTCATTCACTGTAAATTAGCCAAAGTTCTCAAGTAATGATTGGAGATGGAGGAAATTTTAATTGCTTAGGGAAATTCCATAATATCAATCTTACTATGGGGGAATATATGTTGAATATTTCAATGGTTTCTATCCCAATGGGTGGTGTTGATGTTGTCTTAGGAGTTAAATTGTTACAATCATTGGGAACAATAGCCTTTAGTTTTTATAAACTTTTCATGAATTTTTTATGCGAAGGAAATGAATATGAGTTAAATGGTATCATAGGGAAGGCAATCAAGGTGATAAGATCTAATGGTATGAAAAAATTGATGAAAAAGGGACATCAAGGTGTAATTGCACAATTATGCTCATGAGATGTTCAAACATCTAAGTCTCATATCTCTCTAGATATCCAAAAGGTCATTATTAAGCATTCCAAGGTATTTGAAGTTATTCCAAAAGGTCTTCCACCTGTTCAAAATTTTGATCATGCTATTCACTTAATTCCACGAAGTGTTCCTCCTAACATTATACCTTACATATACCCCTCTAGACATAAGAGTGAAATTGAGCGTATGGTTGAAGAAATGTTATAGGTTGGCCTAATTAGACCTAGCTAAAGTTATTTTTCTGCACCAATGGTAATGGTATATAATATAGATGAATCATTGCGTATGTTTCTATATTATCAAGATCTCAACAATATCACCATTAAAGATAAGTTTCCCATTCATGTCATTGAGTGGTCATTGATGAATTGTTAGATGAATTACATGAAGGATTTGAATTCACAATATTGGATCTCTATTCTAGTTATCATCAAATTAGGATGAAGGATGGAGACATCCCAAAAAAACATTTAGAATTCATGAAGGTCATTATGAATTTTTGGTCATGCCATTTGGTCTAAGGAATGCGCCTTCCACATTTCAAGGTTTTATGAATTCCATTTTTCAAGCCTTAGAAATTTTGTGCTAGTATTCTTTGATGATATACTAATCTATATAAAGTATTGGGAAGAACACGTTCATCATGTTGACAGGGTACTACAACTACTAAAAGAGAAACAACTGTATGCAAAACCTTCCTAATGTTTCTTTGGGGTAAAGGAGGTAGAGTATCTGGGTCATACTGTATCTCATGAAGGTGTCAAGGTAGACCCCAACAAAATTAAAGCAACAATGGACTACTTGATTCTCAAAACCTTGAAGAATATTAAATGATTATTAGGTATGATAGGGTACTACCGCAAGTTTGTTCAGAACTATGGAATAATAGCAACACCTCTACCAACATTATTGAAGAAAGACACATTCTCTTGGACTCAAAGGAAACTCAATATTTTGAACAACTTAAAGAGGCAATGTGAAAAGATCATGTTTTGGCCACACTAGACTTCACAAAAACCTTATTGTGGAATGTGATGCTTTAGGAAATGGCTTCAGTGTTATTTTAATTCAAGAAGGACACTCACTTGCTTTCACAAGTCATCCAATCAAGGGAAATAACTTACATAATCCCATTTATGAGAAGGAAATGTTTGCAATACTACATTCTCCTAGAAATGATGTCCTTACCTAATAGGTAGGCACTTCAAGGTCAAAACATATCATGATAGTATTAAATACTTCTTGGAGAAGAGACTATCTTTGGAAGAGAAAAAAAATGGGTAACCAAGATGTTTGGATATGACTTTAAAATCATCTATCGAAAAGGGAATAAAATGTGGCAGCAAATGTGCTCTCCAGAAAATATGAATATGTTGGGGCATTAATTTGTGCAATTTCCATTCTACAACTTGATTGGGAAGTAGCAGTATGGAAAGAATGGAAAGATGACCTATCTATTTGGACTCTCATTCAAAATATACATAACGATCCTAGTGTATTAGATACTTTTGTGTGAACAGAAAATTCACTATGGTACAAGGGATGCTTATATTTATGCAAAATCTCCAAACTCAAACAAAATGTCCTCTCAAAATTACACACCTCTCCTATAGGAGAGCACTCTGGATTCCTGAAAACTTACCACAGGGTCAAGAAGGTTCCTTTATGGATGGTCTTAATTTTGATAAAAGGTTTGTTGCCAAATGTTTGGTTTTCCAACACAATACGTTTGAAATAGTTAATACCCCAGGACTTCTACAACCATTAGAATTATCTTTCTAGAGTTGGGAGGAAGTCTTAATGTATTTTATCATAGGTTTACCCGAGTAATACTGAAATAATGTTAACTATATTCGTTGATTTGCATCTGAGAAACATACACAATGGGTGAAATGGTTAGATTTGGTAGAATGATGGTACAATAATTCCTTCCATACATCATAAAAAATGTACCCATTTATGGCACTTTATGGATACCAACCTCCATCTATCACATCTCCCCTAAAAGAAAAATCAAAGTTCAATCTATGGAATATCACATAGATCATCAACAAGAAGTTCTCCAGATACTTAAGGAAAACCTAGATATGTCAAAAATAGGATGAAGCAACAAGTTAATCAACATCATAGTGAAAAGATTTTTGAAGAAGGGGATTAGGTATTTTGAGGCTACAACCTTACAAGAAGATGTCCCTCAAGAAAAAAAAAAGTACAATAAATTAGCAACCAAGTATTATTGTCCTTATAAACTGTTGCATAAGATTGGTAGTATGGCTTACAAATTGGATCTCCCTTAATCTTTGAGAGTGCATCTACTTTTCCATGTTACTTAAATAAGGTAATAAGAGACAAGATCACAATTAAAATAATTTTTCCAGAGCTCGATGAAGAAGGAAAATTCATATTGGAATCTAAACAAATCACAAAAACAAGGACCAAACAAATACATAGTTGAGATATTACTGAGTACCTCATCAAGTGGAAGAAACTACCAGTTGAAGATTCAACATGGGAAGATGAGTCCTTCATATAACAACATACACAACTAATCAAGCATTGAAGACAATAATTTTCCGAACGGGAGGGGCATGTTAATCCCTAAATATGGCCACATTTGCCCCTATATTGTGGTGCATTACATTATTTTTGATGTCGAATTTGGTCCATTAGAGATAATTTTCATTAGTATGGTTATATTAGTTGTGTCAGCTTGGGTTAGTGAGTTGTAATTGTACCTCTTATTATTCTATATATAGGAAGGATATATTTTCATTTGACTGTCTTGTATGGTCTTCTATACT
Source organism: Pseudotsuga menziesii (assembly GCA_001517045.1). Taxonomy (NCBI): domain Eukaryota; kingdom Viridiplantae; phylum Streptophyta; class Pinopsida; order Pinales; family Pinaceae; genus Pseudotsuga; species Pseudotsuga menziesii. Next base: position 107,527 of record LPNX010495945.1, on the reverse strand, counting down.
TAATACATTATGTAAGGAGGTTTTCCCCTCGAAGAGGATTTCTATTCATCTTTGTTCTTGATTATTAAGGCATGGATTACTTTATTTCGGTCAATTTATAATATTTTTATGCTATTTATGAGACTTGGTTTCATAATGTTGAATAATGTAACTTAGGAAGATATTCTTATTGTATTAGTGTTGTACCTCCTTCGAGAGATTTTATTGATGTACTTGGTCATGTAAATGTACTTGAAATAATCAATGTAACCCTTCCATTGTAAGTGTGTTGTAAGTCAGGTCACTAGTACCCACAATGATATTATATTAAAGTTATTTTGAGTCTCCCTAGGTAAGTCGACCATGTTTGGAGCAACAGGTCAGCCCGGTTAGGTTAATTGGTCACTCACTTGATGAGTATATATAGAGAGGGCGCTCCTCCCAATTGTACACACTTCTCACTCAAAAACGTGTGTAAGAGAGAGAAATAAGAAGCTTGCTAGAGAGGAGAGATAACTGCTATTATCTTTAGGGTTCATCTTATCTTGGTTGGAATTGGTATTGGTAACAAAATCTATACTAAATAAGTTGATGGGTTTTCTCCCTTGTGGTTGGTCAACGAAAAATTCGTGCGTTCTTTTGTCTTGTTGTGATTTTATTTCTTTTAGTGATCCTAATGCTATGATTATGATGAAATGATGCTAAATGTTTAAATATATTGTATAACCATTAAAATTATAACATGATATTAGAGCTACCCTAAAATAAGTCTTTGCGTAGTTGTAACTAATAGAAGTTGGAAACTAGGGTTTTGTATTCCGAGCACTTCCATCCATAGATTAGTTGAAAACAAAGGACCATATAAATCTCCCTTGGAGGGTGGATATTTATATGGAGATAGTTTTCAGTTCTGTGGATTTTCAGTTTTTGACCTATCACTCCTGCAGAGAAAAGTAAGGCATCATGTATTTTGTAGTTCTATCCAAATATTTGGGATAATGAGTAAACTGGTCAACCCACCTTAAGGGATGCATGTTTTTCTATCAAATCATATTTACAAGTCACCAAGGTTAAAAAATTAGGGTTTCTCTGTTAAACCCTAGGTCCACCAAAAGTAATTTTCCAGAAATATTTGTAGCGAGTATCTAGTCGAAGCACTTTCATTGGTAATTTATATTCTCTCTATTTCCGTTTGAGTTTCTCACTTTTATCAAGACGAAAAATAGTAACAAGCTTGAGGACAATATTGAAGGAGCTGAAAAATTCCAGGCATGAAAGTATAAAGTGATTTTCATACTACAAGAGTATGACTTGGATAACTATGTCAAAGAAGAAATCATAGATCCAGAGGGAGATGCGGATAAAAGTAAGCATAAGAAGACCTTAGTCAAATCCAAGAGGATCATTGCAGACTCTATCAAGGACTATTTGATCCCACATGTATCATCTTTGAATACTCCCAAGGAGATGTTCGATGCTTTAACCAGCTTCTATGAAGGAAATAATATCAACAAGAAGATGAAATTGAGGACTCAACTCAAGGGTCTAAAGATGAAAATGTAAAAAATAATTCAGTCCCACATCAAAATGGTCTCCTAGATCAAGGAAAACTTAGAAGCTATTGGAGACAATGTCGAGGAAGCAGAAGTGGTGATGACCACCTTGAATGGTCTTCCAAGACAATGGGAATATTTCATTCAAGGATTTTTTTTCTAGAAATAATCTCACCAAGTTCAGTATACTATGGGAGGAATGCACATAAGAAGAGGCTTGATTAGTAGCAAGAGAAGAAAAGTTGGTTGATGATGAAAATTAAGATCTAATAACTCATGCAAAGAAGGGAAATAGAAAACTATTGACACAGATCCGTATAGGGGTCCACTCTCTGTCAACCCCCTTAAGTCAACGATCTCCCTGAGCACCGTCCCAAATAGGTTTTACCCTGTCTAGCAACATCTGCAGAGCAGATGAGGTCTCAACCGAGATGTTCAAGGGAGAACTGTCAGAACCACGTTTCCACAATAATAAGGAGGAGTTGGTGCATAGACTATTTATTTATCGCATCATTACTTAAGAGATCCAAACAAGGGTTTATTATCTCAGATCCATACCATCAATAATTAGATCGCATTAACACATTTAGATCATAGCCAGATAATTACTTATAAATAGATCTATCACCATATCATTGTTTAAAACATAAAACCATCACATCATTCAAAAGAACCATCATACTGTGGTAGCAATTCATTCACATCGCATCATAGGGAAAATAGGAAAGCAGAAAGAGATAAAACACAATGTTTCCATCAAAACTCTATCATGTCATATTACTTCCACATCAAAACACATTCTCAAAACATTTCCACAGTTGCAACAATACAAGAACTAGTCCTCTGCAGAGAATTCAATAAAATATCTTAGTCAATAAATAAATCTCTCATAAACATAAGATCATATCCAATATCACATACGGTGATTCAAATATTCACCGAAAGATTAACAAAATGTCTCCTCCTGATTACAATCCTATCTATATTTATAGGCTTGTGCCTTTTACAAAATGGTCCACTTGGATCAAGTTCCTAACTACTTGGACCAAAATATACAAAATAATGACCAATTGCTACAAAATTATGACCAAGCCGACTCTTTGTCGACGTTCCCACCTTGTACACCATATTTCGCCTTGCACATCATATTTTTCTTTGCTTATAATCTTTGACCTTACGCATCACCCTTGGTGTTGCACATCTTATCTCCATAAAAAATTCTTTCCAAAAGGCACCCAACACAATATTGTGGCTCAACCTCGAGCCACATCCTGAAACTATTCAAGCTGAGTTGTGCGCCTTTGTTGATGCTCCCGTTCCTTCATGACTCGTTGTTGCAACTCATTTAATTCCATCGCTTTTTTACCTGCACAACTTTGGGCATCGTTCTGAGTGATTTCCATAGTTTGGCCAACTATGCCTCCACTTCCCTCAGTTGCGTGCTAAGTTGTTCTAATTGTTTGTCCTAGACCACACTACCCCAAAACTATGTAGTCCCATATGTAACCATCTTGGTCTCTTTCTCCATATCCTTAAGGTGTGTCACAACATCCTCAATGGTGTCCTTGTGCTCTGTATCTTTCTCTAGAGGTGTTCTTGGGATCACGAGTGCATGCAAGTATTCAATGTCACGTTTGAAGCCTGGAATCACTTCTCCTAGATTCTGCACTTTGAACACACCATCCATGTATTTTGCAATTTCCGGGACTTCCTGACAGGAAACATAAACTATTTTTTCCAACCATGCTCTGTCGTTCCACAACTGCACCTTTTCCACAAATAACCTATCTTACTCATTCTTCAAGTCATCTATGTTAACCCAAAAATCCCCATACAGCTCTCAAATGGCCTACACCACCTAAGGACACCATCTCACAACACTCATTTCACTCCATAAGACCTCCAATGACCTTCCATTTGACCCCCACACCTCCAAAAGAGCCCAAGGATGAAGAAAAGGGCTAAAACCTCCCAAAAAGAGCCCAAAATAGACCCCCAAGAGCTAAAGCCCTCAAAAAGGGGCTAAAACCTTGAAAGGGGCTAAAGTTAGGGCAGAAGGGGCTAACGACCCAAAAAAGGGGCTAAAGCCCTAACCAAGGGCTTAAAACCCTAAAACCCTTTGGAAAAACTATATAAGGAGGTTGGGAGGTCACTCTCAAGACACTCCTCATTTTGCATATTATTATGCTGCCCGTGGATGCTTTGAGACCTCTTGCTCTCAAACCACCCACTCTCCCTCTCCTCCAACTCCATTTCTCCAAGCCATTGCTCCCCAAGCAAGAGAGAGGTGCTCCCATGAGCTAGGGCATGGTGGCCCATTTCCACCTAAGTGAGGTATAATCTCATTTTTGATTATGTTCATTTGTTTATTTTATTTCTAACTCATATTGTAATTTGCAGGTTTTCTCCATTAACAATTGTTTGCAGGTTGTTTTCATAGTAGTATAGGTTTCTTTTGCAGGTTTTGAAGGCGGAACCCTAACCCACCATGTGCAGAGGGGTTCAACAATACTCCATCCCTTATTTCTTTCTATTATTAGCTTAGATATAGTTTATTACAACTGCCATTTCCTTGTTCTAGTGTAGCTTAGTTTAGTTTCAATTTGCAGCTTTAGTTAAGTCATTTTTACTTCCGTTTTTTACTATTTTCTAAGGGTAGAAACCTACCCTTGTTCCCTATAGGCACAAGGGAGCCATTTTTACCCCTATAGTGAGGATAAATTCTCACTACAGCTTTGGTGACTTCGTTGGGTTGATCCCACAGGATCCCTGGGCAAAAATTTCAAAGTTTTTCAAGTTTTTCAATTTTTATCCTAGTTTCAAAAATGTTCTATTAGATCTACTTAGATTTGCTTTATTCCTTGTTTTTCATCAGTGCCGAAGCCTCTGCTAGTCTGAGCGGAGTCAAACTGACCCAATACCAGTTATAGTCATCTAGATCTGACCCTGCAGGACCAAAAACACCCCTTTCCGGAGCAGGTTGCTCTTATCGGGGGAAAAGGTGCATGAAGGCGCACTTAATTGGCATACAAGCACGCCCAGGGCACAATTAATCCTCAGACAGGCATGAATTCATCCCAGGAGCTCAAGTTGCAGTTTTTTTGGCATTTTGTGTGACCCCCTCGCTCATTTCTGGAAAAATATTGTGGCCCCCTCGCGGGATTTAGTCAGAAATGTGCAGCCTGTCACACAGAAGTTGTTTTTCAGTTTAATTAGCAGCAATTTATAGTTTTATAGGACTGTTAGTGTGGCCCAGCTGCCTTTTTCCACCATTACAGGTCTCTATTTATTTCAGTTTTCAATTTTTGCAAATAAATCAATGAACAATGTTTACATGCTAATCCAATCATTAAGGTTGAATAAAATGAATTAGCCTAACTAAAATTAACATAAAATTAACCATCTTTCTGCCCCCTTCCTCCTCTATCACCCTCCAGGGTATTCTCAGATACGATGAAGGGACAACTCGTATAAATCTAGGCACTCCATGGCATTTTTCCTAAACCATTAAAACCAGGTGACCTGGAAGGTACGGGGGGTAGAGAAGGTGGGGTTCTCACGGCGCTAAGAATCCTCCCTGCTTGACCAACCTAGCACTTGGGAGGTGACCTGAGGATCTATGGATGGGCTTAGTCCCATTGTGTTGAGATCCCAACACCTTCTCTTGGTTGAAGAAGAATACCACTAAGAGGCAGACATTTAGTTAGGCCAACAATTCAGGGTTAATCACAATATTTGCTTACAAGTTTCGGTTTACATTTGCATTCAAAACCATGATGTGAACTATACCATGAATTCATAAACCATATTGCAAACCAACTACCAGAACAAGCAAGCAAACCAACACACCATACCACATAATTAACCCAACTCAATTCATGACGCTGAGTGAGCCTTAAAATTTACCCAATTTACACTAATTTCAACCAACTCTGCAGTCTTTGAGGACATAAGTCCCTGACTGCTACAACTATGGGAAGTACTTGGGCTCTGCCCAGAAACTCATTGTGAGGATTACCTTAGGAACCCCAAAGTAGCTGGCCACTAAGAGGAATTTCCAAGCGAAACGGGCAATGACCCCTTCCGATTGAGTAGATTCACCCATGAGGAACAAGCCAAGTACTGTCTTCCGGCAGTCTTGGTGGCCGAGAGACCACCTTCAGCCAGTAGGAAGCCATTAAAACTGGGGTCCAAATTTCATAGCCACCAATTTCATACACACAAACAAACACAATTAATCCTGCACGATCGTCCTCACGCCTAAGAGGAAAACCACCACTGTTTGGAACACTTAGTCGGCACCATCGTAGTTGTTCTCAGCAATCTCCTACACCATCAGAGGGCCACATAGCCTTTGATTCTAATTTAGACCCATATCAGTCTAAACTAGACCTCCACATCGCACCATCCAGCCCCATGGCTACTACAAACCCGGATCCCTTTTCCGATCTAACCTTAGCAAGTGGACCCATGTCCATGTCAAAACCAGTCACCCGCAACATGTCAAGAGGTCCAAGCACAGTCATGCATACTATCATTATCTAATTACCACCACCTTCAGGGACCAGCCAAGCTGGTCCAGTGGCCACACATGGGGGTAGTGGCCCCTCCACACACATAGTCCCCGCTGCCACACAGGGGGGCAGTGCACCAACCACCCACATTGCCCCCACTGCCATAAAGGGGGGAAATGCCCCCGCTACCCATACCATCCCACCCATGACACTTGGGGGCATTGTCCCATCCACCATGGTTCCACCACAAGCACCCCCAGCCATGCAGATGCATTATGCACATGAAAACCTGACTCCCATTGCAGCCCCATCCCACATCAATTTGGGGTCAAATATGCCATTCATGGCTCATTTTAACTTTCCTGATTTGGAAAGATAAATGAATGACCCCATCTATCACCAAGATTTTTGGCCACCCATGCCAACTAAGCTGCCTTCAGACATCCCAAAGTTTGAAGGCAAAGCTGGGGAATGTCTCCAAAATCATATAATGACATTCCATCTATGGTGCTCATCCAATAGCATCGTAGAAGACTCCATCAGGCTGAGGCTATTTCAACGCACCCTCACAGGTGCTGCATCCAAATGGTACATTGAGCTTCCACAAGCCAAGTACCCCGACTTCAACTCCCTATACTTCATGTTCCTACAGTATTTCTAACTCCCTATCAGATACGATGAGGGGGTGGAGATCCTGTTATCCTGTCGCCAAAACATCACCACTCACATCACTGATCATATCCATGAGTGGCGGTGGTGCCGCATCTTGTGCAAGATCAAACTTGATGATAGGATCTTCTTGGATTGGTTCCTCAAGACTTTTCTTTCGCCCATCGCAAAGTATGTCGCATCAAAACATCCCAAATTTGAAGAAGAGGCCATACTGAAGGCCCAACAATTCGACCTCATCTATGCCCAGTCGGGATACTTGTATACTGTCATCCCAGATGCTCCTCGTCCAAGTACCTCCTATCGCGACACACCAGGGGCATCCCACGTAGAGGACGACATCATAGGGTCAGTCTCCCAACAACCACTGCCTTGACCAACACCACCTCCCATGGCATCGCAACCAAGCAACACCACCAATGTTGCTTACCAAAACCAAGCTTCGGACTATGCTAGAATGATGTCTCAGTCTGGAGCAACCACTTCCTATACAGAACCTATGCCACCACAGTAGGATCAAGACATGGCTTGGCCAGCACAGCAGTATGTGGCTCAAATTCCCACATTCATGGAACTGCCACCCCCACAAATATACTATGCACCACCAGTGCAACAAGTCCAAGACCTCGCCCCCGCTCCACCCGCTCCACCTGCTCCATTGGGACAAGTATTTGCACAACCAAACCATCCCAACTAGCCTGCCCCTAGCAATCAACAAGGGCAAGCTAAAAATAATCGGCCCCGCAACCAGGGCAACAACCAACCGCAAGGAGGTGGTCAACAACCGAATCCTCCCAACAATGCCGCAGCAAACTAGCCATCCTAGAACCCCCCGTGACCAAATTCACCAAGACACAATGCCCCATTGTGCACAAACCAACCATGCACATTCTGTGAGGTCTATGGGCACTATACATTTGAGTTCCCCCTCATGGGTCGCACTAAGCAGGCCATTCGAAACGAGGCCCAACAAGATGCCAACGCCACAAACCAAGCACAACCAAACCCGACACCATAAGGACCTCCTCCCATGGTGCTTCAAAATCCACTACCAGTCCAAGGGTTGGTGGCAACTGCCACTCCTCCCCAGGCCACTCCCAACACTCTGGGGGCACCACCCACGGCCGAAACAGGTGTCCACCACCTGATGAGCATGACCACCGAAGAGGTTAACTTACAAACTAGATTAAACTAGTACGGTACCACTACTGAACCTGTTGACTTGTCAGCAGCATCTATGTCTAAGACAACCAACTTACCTCTCCAGTTACCCCCATTCCAGCGCCCCCCCATATGTAGAATTGCCAATAATGCCACAGCTAGAGCTGTAGTAAGCTATAGCATCATGGATGATTTGGCCCAAATGCCAACCGTCATGTTCGCTCTTGAGGTACTTAAAATGTGCCCAACGCAATGGAAATCCTTACTAGCCACTCTAGGGGCAGTAGACCCCTCCTATTCCAAGCTGATCACCTTTGACATGGAAAATGGAGAGCCGCGCATGCCCTCCACTATCGCCTTCCAAATCCCGGTGTCCATCCCGAACTTGGTTGTGCACCGATGCATAGTGGACGAGGGGGCATCCACGTGCATCATGTCTACCTTGGTTTGGTAGAAGCTTGGATCACCTATTCTGCAACCATCTTCCATGACTCTGTGGGCTTATGATGGACACCCCACTAAAGCCCAGGGAATCCTCCCTCATGTCCCCATCACATTAGCTGGGAAGACAGTCATGATTGACATTGAGGTTGTCTACGCTCAACTGGATTACAACCTCCTCCTTGGGAGGAGTTACATGTATGCCATGCGAGTGGTTGCGTCAACTGTCTTCCACCTCATGATGTTCCCCCATGAAGGGAAGATTATGACGGTTGACCAACTCACCTACCATGATTCGCAAGGGTTAACAAAGCCTGCCAATGTTATCCCTACCATCACCACCACTGAGCCGCAAGGGGCGACTACACATGCTAACGTCATCCCTACAACCAACACTGTGGTTGAAAAAACACTAGCCTCCCCACCATTGAATGTGGTCCCTGGGTTGTTTACCAATCCCACTATGACGGCTCCTTTCCCGTTGGTGTCGCCACCACCGACACAAAAGCAAACTGCAGACTTGTGCATGGTCTCATCAAGCACCACTGCACCCAAACAACAGCCATAGCCCCAACCACAACCATAATATCGTCCGCAGCCGCAATGCTAGCAGTAGCCGTAACATCACCCACAGCAGCAACATGTCACGCAGCCGTAACCACAACCTCACCCCCACATGCAACCAGCTGGGAGTTATGTGGGCTCATCTCCAGTCCATACAATTCCCTTTCTCTTTCCCCCACCTGGTGTCATGAGAAAGCCGGTCATGGCCACTTTAAGAATACCCAACTTTACGTTGGGGATCTCAGTGTGGTATCTAGACCCACCAGCTCAACCACCAGTGCCCCAAGTTGTGTTAACTCCGGTGCAACCCATTACGATTGAGTCTCATGTCCCACCTGGGCTGCATAAGCCAAACGCCGCACCCGCATATACACCACCCCAACCCAAAAGGGCGAGGAGGAAAAACACCAAAGCCACCGTAGAACCACGGCTAGTACCACCTTGTGCCGTATGCGAACAACAGGGCCACCCAACTCAGGATTGCAATGAAATCCCAGTGATCCATGCGCATCTGTATGCCATGGATATGAATGAAAACATCCCCGTGGTTGAACTCCCAACCGCGTCGGTAGTAAAGAACAAGGCATTAAGGACAAACCATGCTTGTGCCCTTTGCATATTGTATGGACATTACTCCCACCATTGCCAAGACCTCCTTGAATTTCGAATGGCTCTTGTTAACCTCCGTCACCATTCCCTTGAGTCTGAGATCACCTTGATCGAAGAAGTTCACCCACCACCACCTCCTTCGTCCGACACCATGTCCATTTACATGATGTCTAGTTCCCCTGACCACCTCACTTCCATATCCAATGACGGTCCATCAGACTTGTCACTTCGTTGCTTCAACAACGATGAGGAGATCCTGGAAGCTCTGACCGCCCCGAAAAACCCATGGGATGACATGCACCATCGCTCATTCTTCCTCTCGGAAGAGCTTGCATCGCAGTCCAACTAGTTTTTTATGGAGACCAAAGATTTCATCCATGGGAAGGTTGACTGGTTCAAGAACCCAATCCCAGTGCCAGATTCCTTCGAAGAAGGGAACATGGCAAACATTTCACCAACCATTAAAATTGACATCTCAACTAATTCTGATATCGTTGAAGAAATCATGCTGGGGGCATCTTGCTCCCCATAAGAGGTCGATGCTTATACCGCTCTCTTCCAAGAATTCCATGAGATCTTTGCCTAGTCATACACTGAAATTCCTGGCTTAGATCCATCCATCATGGAACACCACATAGACACATGGCTTGATGTGGCACCCATCCACCAAAAGCAACGGCCCATCCATCCATCCAAAGTGGCTACGGTGAAAGCTGAGATAGAGAAGTTGCGCACAGCCGGCTTCATTTATCCCATTGCATACACAACTTGGGTTTCTAATCATGTTCCCATGAATAAAAAATAGAGTACCATTCGCATTTGCATATAATTTCACGATCTCAATGGGGCATGTCCCAAAGACATCTTCCCCACACCGTTCATCGACCAGATCATCGATGCATGTGCCGGACATGAGGCCTTCTCCTTCATGGATGGTTTTTTTGGATACAACGAAATCCAAATCCGAAAATAAAATTGTTACAAAACGGCATTCACAACCCCATGGGGGACATTCACCTACTGAGTCATGCCCTTTGGCCTCGAAAATGCTGGAGCCACCTTCCAACATGCCATGACATACTGCTTCCGCGATCTTAGTCACATCATGTTGGTGTGTTTTGACAACCTCATCGCACAGTTGCAAATCCACACACAACACATAGACAACTTGTGACAAGTATTAATACGATGTCGCCAGTACAGAATCCACTTTAACCCATTCAAGTGTGTTTTCTGTGTCCCCATGGGCTGTCTCCAAGGATTCATTGTGTCACACAAAGGAATGACCGCTGATCCTGGGAATGTCCAAATGACTTTCCCCCTAACGTCACCCATTTGAGTGACAACGTTTTTAATTGTATTATATTCTTTTCATTTTTGTTTTACACATTTTTTCCCGATTGATTCTTATGTATCATTTCCTGCCATTGCTTCAGATGGAGCACTCCTCAGATCGCTATATGGGATTCACAGATGGTACTCGAACCTCGCCTCGGCTGCATGGGTAATCTTCTCCCTGTCGCATGAGTTGATCCACATCGATGGAATATGCGTGGGCACTACGACCAACAACCAGGTGGAATATGATGGTGTCAATGGCCTTTTGGCAGCCTCTTTACAATTAGGAATTCACCATCTAGATGTCTTCTTAGACTCTTAGTTGCTTGTTTCTCAACTGAACAACCATTATTGAGTTTGCGATCCTTGCCTTTTTAGAAAGTACCTACGCACTAAACACATGGTCAGAACATTCGAATCCATCACATTCACACATGTTCCTAGGAACCTCAATAGTGTCGCAGATCAAATGGCTAATGATATTCTAAATTGGCACATCCACAATAGCATATAGGAAACATACAACCATAACATAATGCATAATCATACATTACATAGGCATTTGCATTCCACAACATAATAAAGGACTCGCATAATAAAACCATAAAAGCACATCCACGTGCGTAAAAACTATAGATAGATATAAATCCATAAGTCGCATGTCAAACAACATGTCCAATACGAAATGAGAAGCCACATATGCTTTCTCAACATGATATACATAAGTGACACAAAAACCCCTAAGGGCACCTATGCACTAAGGGTTAGCCCCACAAGGCTACTAATCCGATTCAGACCCATCATCTGACTCGAACTCATCATCTTCCGAAGAAGATGAATCCAATGCAAGCACACCACCTCTCACCATCCGACGAATGTGCTCAGATGCCACTGCCATATTCCTCATCATGCCCGTCATCTCAGGAGGAAGATTGTGAACAGCAGTAATAAAGTTGGTATTCAGATGCTACCAACCAACATTTGACACCCCAGTAGCCACCTCCTCCATATATGGCACCAGCCAATCCATGTCCCATTGTCTTTTGCGAGGGCTCCCTAAAGGAGCCAATACAGAAGCTACCGTAGGAGGCACGGTAACAACCTGCCTCCGATTCCTAGGTGGTGGGCAAGGACCAACATCTGTACACACAATCAAGGACACCATCAGTCCACATACATCAGCATGAAAATCACTAACCAGCTCAACTATACTATGCACAAATATGAACATAAAAACATCAAGCATACATACCCGTTGGTCCCCAAGCCTGACCAGGAGGTCGGGGCATCTCTGGATCTCCCTGGAAGTTCATACCCATGCACGAGTACTCCTCGATCACCACAGGAAACTGGAGCCACTGCTCCAACAAATCCTCCATGAAGAAGCGACCCACTTTACCACCACCCTCGCGGATCATCATTTGACACCACCTATACATCCTCGGCTCCTGCGGACCACTGTCCTCCACAGCCCGATGAGGATGAAGTGTAGGTACTTTCTCAAAGAAGAAAGCACATAGAAAAGAGCCAAAGCAAAAACCCGCGCTAGTAGTCTTCGACCTGATCAGCTGACGCTGAACAGCCTGTAAGTACATCTGGCCCCAGGCATAATATGTGTTACCAATGGCACGATCAACTAACTGCAGCTGACCACTAGAAATCTTGTGGCTCCTTATGGAACCCAAGATGCACTGTAGTAAGGTTCCCACCACCCATGTGGACAACTCCTCGATGTCACACATCAGGATGTAGGAACCACGCACATACGCCGTAGCGTAATAGTGCCACTCGTATAAATCCTACAATGTCTCCCCTCGAGAAAAAATAGGAGCCAAGTCACCAACTACTCCCAGTATTGGGAGCCCAATAATGAAGTACACATCCTCTAGCGTAATCTCAATACGCAGTCCCTGGAAGAGGCACACCTCCTCAATAACATCCCAAAAACTGATCAGAGTTTGCATCAGCAAACCCAAGCTCCGCATGAGTGGAATCTACATGAACTTCAGTAACCCATAGTGGGCCAGGGTATCTCTAACACCCCTATCTCATAATGATGCATCTCAGACTGGCTTGTAGTCTCTCTCCCTCCATTTGTTCTCCACCATCCTGCACAAGACAAAAACCCTAAGGTCAGACCTCCCCACCATCAAAAAACCACCCAAAGAGTGCCAGGGCGCACTTAACAGAGCAAAAGGAGTGCCCAGGGTGCTCATAATGGCCCATCAGTGCACCTAGGGTGCACCTTTCCCTTTGAAATGAGCGACCTGACGCATTTGAAACCCCAAACAGCTCAAAAGGGGCCTCCAGGTGGTCAAATCTAGTAAAAAATACATCAAAATGAAGAGGTTCAGTGAGAGATTTTACCTGCAAGTTGCGGCTTGCGAAACCATTGATTGGATCAAGAGAAATTGGAAAATTAAAAATTAGGGCCCACCTCTCCAATTCCACAATGAACAGTGACAATGACACTTCACCATGTGGAACCCCCCTTTTATAGGCCCCATTTGACCTAATTTCTTTCAATCAACATAACAGGACGATACGGACTCCGTTTGAGACACCGTTCACGCCACCGGTTTCAAAATTCTGCCCTCTATATAGTTATGAAACCCTTGTCTCATGTTTAAATATTAAATTTCAGGAACATTTCCCACAAGTCACCTCGATTCATGAGCCATGACATAACAATGCAAGTGTCTATGGACCAGTACTTGTATCACATTGCCCGGTCGCAACTCATTCGAGCGACCACCGCCCATTAAGTATTGTACTATAATTTTACTTTTTGTATTTATAAATGTCTTTCCCATCGCACCTTACGCGGAAATATTTGGACCATAATCCACAAACACCTTTATTTTTCTTCCATGTATTTGGCATAGAAGCATCCTCGGGCCGCCGCCCGTCAAGGATTGTAGTTTTAGCTTTTATTTTATTTTGTTTTTAACACATAGATTGTGTTTTCTGTTTACCACACCTTACGCAGACCTCTGAACCACTGTCCACAAAATGTTTTCTTTTCTTGCACATATTTGGCATATAAATGCCTCCGGACTTGTACTTACATCACATGTGGTCAAGTCCATCCACATTAACACACACACACTCTCCTGACCTCTATTCGAGAGCCACCTCGGTTTGCATGCCTCTGCCATGATCTATCCCACACATGTAGTGGTATGTTTGAGAGCCTTTTGCTCCATCCATACTGCATGGATAAACTTTGGACCTCTGTCCACCGTCCGGACATGGGGCACCGCATGTGCCACCATCGGTTGACCACTTTGGAGTTTCGTTTAAGATCTTTTCTGACTCCTTAAACTAATGAAAAGATCATCGAGCGCAGCTGCTTCCTTTCCCACTCGCTAAAGTATAGGAAAGGACGTCTACATCATCTTGTTTATCTCCTTTTGTGGACCATGTAGACCATTTCATGGACCATGCAGACCATTTCATGAAAAGGACCTCCTTGGCACATGTTACCACCTAAGTTTTACTTAGTGGTTTTTATCAAGTGAGCCTGGTGAACTGGACAAGGATAACTTGTTCGGACTTCAAAGAGACCTTTGGAAGTACTTCTGGAAGTGCTTCTTGTATCATATCACATGTTCATACCACATGGGGGAATTGTAATAAATGTTCTAGCATGATAGTGTCTGTAAAAGACTCGGTCTCTTAGACTTCATTTGTCAATCCGATCAGCCCAGGATGTTTTTTCCCCTGGTTATTATTGGTTGTTGAATAAACGACTGATAATTTCTGAGTTTTTCACTCCATACCTCCAAAGTTGGGGTGGTCGGCTTGGCATTTAGGCCTATTGAGGTTATTAGAGTCTATGTGTCAATGTATAAATATGCTAGACATCATTTTTGAGTCATATGAACATGTCTAAGTCCCCCTAGGTGGTTTTCAATTTTTTAGTTTTTTCAGTGTTTTTTATTAAAATTTAATTTTTCCAAAACTTAGGCTATTTTTTAATAGTTTAATTGGAAAAATTGATTTTGTAATAAAAGTGGTCCGAATAATCAGTTTCAGTGATGTAGGTGCTCATTTTCAAGCTAAGAGAACCATGTAAACCCATGGACCCACTGTTTCCCAGTTTTGAGTGATTTTCCATCACTCAGGTCAGAAAGCCCCAAAAATCAATTATTGATTATTTTAATTAATAAATTGATGAATAATGGAGCAAATCCAAAATCATAAATCAATGGATTCTCAGCCGATTTGATTGAAATCAGTCAGATCTGAAGTAGATTGACTGGATCTGACAAATCCTTGACTGAAGGAGGTGATCAAATCAGATCCAGAGTTGATCTTGAGCATCCTTTATGAGGAATTTCGCCCTCCCTCTCTCCTCAACACGTTTTTGGCTCAACTGGATGATTTTTGGTGGATTCTTCAGTCAACAGGTTGAGGTGTCAGTAAGATCAGCCCCCCGATTGATAGTTGCACTCAGTGAGACTCAGATCTGGCTCAGCTAGACACAGATCAGGCATTGATGGACTCTCCATCAATTGATTTCACTTGATTCCATGAGTAATTGCGCCCCCCCTGGGCTAGATGGCCTGCAAATTGTATATATCCAGGCACAGACTCCTCTTCCAAGCTAGTTAGAACTGGGATTGAGGTGCTGCTGCTATTGTATTGTTGTAATTCTCATTTTAAATAAAGAAAAGATTTGGAGGCAATACGGTGTAGTACCATTACATGTGTGGATGATTATTGCCATTGTTTTACTGAGGTAACCTGTATCTGTGGTCATTTTTTGCTAATTTCTTGTAGATCTGTGGTTAAGATTGGTAATTAGCTTATTACAATCTTGATAGGAAAGGTGTTGTTCAATAAGTATATTGAGTGTCACTCTCCTTTGATGCATGTTTAGAGATCTAGATTTAGCATGTCCTATAAGCTTATATGCATGTTATCTTGAATCTCTTTGTATGTACTAATCGGATCTCACAAGTTTCTTGGCAAGTTCTTTGATTTCAGCTGAGTTGTAGGTTCATACTTTGGAGAGAATGCTGATCTAGTTTTCTTCTTCATTCTCTTCAAAACATTTCAAAGGCATAGTCCCTCGGCATTCCACCTGAAAGCTCTACTGTGGATCTTCAAGGAAACCAACACTCTTTCTCTCTCTTCCTCCTTCAAAAATTATTAAACTTTCCTCAAACTGGTTACTTTAAGATTTCTTTTTAAATCTGATCTATCTCATAAATAAAATCATACATAGATCTAATTATCAAGATCCCTTCAAATTCCTAGATCTTAGTTTCATTGTGCACATAAAGTTCAAATTCAAGAGATCTAGCTAAATTGCCTTAGTTTCGCAAGTAGTTTATTGAAAAATTCATAGCTTGCTGTTAAGGTAGTTTAATTTGCTGTTCAATAATTTCAATATTCTGAAATATCAGTGCTTTTAATTGGCTACAAAAACAGCAAGATAAGATCCAAAGGAAAGCTTGTTTTCCTTGGTTCCTTTTTCGTCGGTTTAGCTAGTTTAATTTCATTAATTTTTTGGGATAAAGTAGGCTGACCCAAAGGCACTCTTAAAGTGATTTGGGGCATTTGTTATTCTAATTTTCTCACTGTCATTTATCAGGTCTGACAGAGAATAAAGGAAGCTACTGTCCAAAGTGGCTTTTGGAGCGCTCAAATCCCCCCAGGGGTCTCTCTTTTGTCACATAATTTGTAATTTTTTTATATAAAATATAAGATATTGGTTTCAGCCTATATAAGGACCAATAAAGCTCTATTTTATCATTGCTTTGATATTGTAACCGCTGTAATAAAATCATCCTTTGAATAGGCTCTTTCGAGCCCATTCCCCATCCCCCCTGGGGGGATTCGCGTCGGTGCCATTTTCGTCGTTTTCTGCTTATTTCCTTTTACTAGAATTGATCTGATTTGCAGGGTAGTATATTTAATC
>LPNX010495945.1:59651-90588 GCA_001517045.1 Pseudotsuga menziesii | reverse complement strand
CTACTGAAAAGTGACCTCGGGGTGCCAATCTCTGTCACACCCTAACGGGTGCGTTACGAACACAGCCCCAGAGACTCCATTTCAGCCCACATATTCCTTTCAGGTAGCCGTATAGGCTTTGTTTTGGACATACTCCAAGTACTCTCGGGTATATCTGGAGTCCCCCTTTAGCCTAATTTAATCAATTCATACTTCATTTTTAACTTAAAACATACCAAGATGCAATCGCAAAACATTTATTCCAAACACATGCAAGCACATTGATCTATTTTGACTCCATTTTTAAGGCACTGGTCTTTTTTGCTTCATATATATATTGTGTATCAACTTTGTGCTTTCGTGTGTATCTTCGTATCTTGTCATCTTGATTGTTTATAGTTAAAATATTCAAACTCCTAAATAACTGATTTAGTACAACATCATTACACTAAGAAATCATCCTTAGTAACTTAATAGGGTCTACCCCCCTTGGCTCCGTTAGGAGTTGAGCCTAAACGGAGGAGTCAAGAACAAGGTGACAGCCTTGACTCGAGACTTGCCCCCAAGGACACACCGAGTGGCTTGAAGATTTCTGCCACATGATCCAGGTGTGTGAAAAGGTGGCAATAGCACACTCAAACCAAGACCGTACCCCTCTGCATACTTTTGTGCTTTCTCAGGTAGAGGGTCTGCAATTGATTAAAAAGCTCACCACCGATTGTCGTTAAGCTCTTTTCCAGCCGTTTCAACAAGAAAAGATCACTGAGCAAACTTGGTTTCTTTCATGCTCATAAAAGTATTTGAATGACCGTCCAGTTAGTATAGGTTTAACCTTTTCCATCCTGATTGGAATACCAACGGTAAAGAAGTCTCTCATCCCCTCCAGGATGGGCGAGCTCTCCTATGTATACTTTTATCCTTTTTCGAGCACAGGAGACTACCAATGAAAAAGATCCCCCACTGGATTCTTCTTCATGCTTTCAGACTCTCTAAAATTGAAAGCACCATCGAGCATTTACCTTCTCGGGCTTGCCCAAAATCCACGAGATCGTACCACAACGGTGTCCATAGACACCACCCCACAGAAAATAGTTTGGCAGTGTCCCCACATTGGGTCTCCTTTGTTTAGAGTACTCTGCAATGTGTCTTCCTTGGATCCCATCAGTATTGAAAGTGTCCACCTCCTCCAAGTATTTCCCATCTGCAGTGACATTGCCAGTATTACAGCTATGATCCCACTCCCTTGAGTCAGTTTCATTTGCTGCCTGGTCAAGCCCTGCCGTCATACTCTGAACAAAGGAAGTTTGAGTCTCCCTCCCCCTGCCCCTGTTTAGTTTTCTTCCCCCCCCCCTCCCCCCCAATTCAGTGAGTCAGTCCACAGATTTCTTCACACCTTTCGGTTATCCCTCACACTCCTGGTCAAGGAAACATCATTGCCTTGGCTAGGGGCAGGTCTTCCTTTGTTGACGCCAACACATATATTCCAGAGGATAGACCCATAGGTCCCTGTACCTTTGTTTCATTAACATCATTGATGAGTTCCTTGGACCACTTGAGAGGAGTCCTTAGTGCCTCTTGGGATGGTTGTTTCTCACGTACTCAATTCAATTCCATCATTGCACCATTGAGATTCGTACAGGGTTTGTTCCACGCAGTACTCGGTTGAAGACCCCGGATGTCACCCGACTCTAGCACATTGGTGAGTCCACTCGAGGGACCTAAACAGGTTATGTCCAATGTGATTTTCAGGTTGTGTTGGAGACAGTGTTCGAAAGTCCCAGCAGTGCTTCGATATACCTTTATGATTGAACCAGCATACTTGTACTATAGAGATTCTCACTCTCAAGTAGTGAGTCTACACAGCTATGTACCAGATCCAGCAGACTGTCAGTCATGAAAATATAGCATTCCATGAGAATGCCATGGGTTCAATGTACCAGATCAGTATTGTATTCAGCCTCACATAGAGACAACCAACATTGTAACATCAGTTGTATATGATCGACTCTTGTATTTTAGAGCATAGATCAAATGATTCTTTTGACATTGTCACGAGCATGGGAATTCCCACCTCGTCCATACACATGTCACACATTTATTGTATCTCACCCATTGATGGGAACCAAATTAATACAAAACCAAAAGCCACCTTGCCCCATCCCCAGAAGCACCACCTCTCTACAGCAAATCCTATGATGTCCGTCGGCCATACGTTGAGCTCCCGCCCTCACACATCAGGGGGCAATCTGTTAACCCAAAAATCCCCACACAGCTCTCAACTGGCCTACACCACCCAAGCACACCATCTCACAACACTCATTTCACTCCATAAGACCTTCCATGACCTTCCATTTGACCCCCACACCTCCAAAAGATCCCAAGGATGAAGAAAAGGGATAAAACCCCCAAAAAAGAGCCCAAAATAGACCCCTAGGAGCTAAAGCCCTCAAAAAGGGGCTAAATTTAGGGAGGAAGTGTCTAAAGGCCCCAAAAAGGGGCTAAAGCCCTAAACAAGGGCTTAAAACCCTAAAACCCCTTGGAAAAACTATATAAGGAGGGTGGGGGGTCACTCTCAAGACACTCCTCATTTTGCATATTGTTATGCTACCCATGGATGCTTTGAGACCTTTTGCTCTCAAACCACCCACTCTCTCCTCCATCTCCATTTCTCCAAGCCATTGCTCCCCAACCAAGACAGAGGTGCTCCCATGAGCTAGGGCATGGTGGCCCATTTCCACCTAAGTGAGGTATAATCTCATTTCTGATTATTTTCATTTGCTTATTTTGTTTCTAACTCATATTGTAACTTGTAGGTTTTCTCCATTAACAATTGTTTGCAGGTTGCTTTCATAGTAGTATAGGTTTCTTTTGTAGGTTTTGAAGGTGGAACCCTAACCCACTGTGTGCAGAGGGGTTCAACAATACTCCATCCCTTCTTTCCTTTTGTTAATAGCTTAGACATAGTTTATTACAACTTCCATTTCCTTGTTCTAGTGTAGCTTAGTTTAGTTTCAATTCGCAGCTTTAGTTCAGTCATTTTTACTTCCGTTTTTTACTGTTTTCTAAGGGTAGAAACCTACCCTTGTGCCCTATAGGTACAAGAGAGCCATTTTTACCCCTGTAGTGAGGATAAATTCTCACTACAATCTATCTCTTTCTTTGTTGCCTCTTCTTGCTCTCGTGACTTCAACAGGTGGTTTCTAATGATCTTCTCACTATCAACCAATTCCTGTGCTGCCAACTTTTGCAACCACACCAAGGTGTGCGTTGATAACTCATTCACGTCCAGTGTAAGTGTTTCAAACTAATGTATTGAGGCATCAACATCCTCATTGTTTTTCTCCAATGATCATTGTGGGACCTGTACAATCCTAAACTGCTTCCCTGTACTTATCTCTCCCGTTCTTTACAACATGTTTTCTTTAGGCACTGTTTATAATATGAAATCAAGTAAAGAATTCAATCGAGTTTTTACTTCGTTGAAGGCTTCAGTGGACTGTTGCTTTAGTTGTGCTTCACTACACTTGTCACTGCTATGATTTCCACAACAATATGGTCTACTTGTGCATCTTCCATTGGCACTGTGCCACTGGCCTCTCCTTTCTCTTTCCTTTTCCTCATTCTTGTCTCCTCGAATTTACACTCTACTTATGAATCCATTGAAGTCCTTGATGATCCCTCTTCAGAATATTGGTCACTTTTTTGTATGGGTGCCTGATCCAATGGGGCATCGGCTAGAGGACCTGCTTCCACATCTAATACTTCTTCCAAACTAACAAGCTCCCTCCACTCCACAATTATAATATTGCACAGGCCTATGACCTCATCCTCTTCCTTGACCAAAGCCTCCGCCTCATCCTTCTCGGAATCCTCTGCGAAATCCTCCCTACTATTGATAGTGCGGTTGATTGAGCTACTTTTGCGGTGGTAGAATCAACTGTGGTTCCACATAGTGTGGTTGAGTATACTGCGATTGCTGTAGAGCATACTGCATCTAGTTGTATTGCGGTTGCGTCAGAGCAAATTGTGGTTGCAGCATAAACTGTGGTTGTGGTTGTGGTTGCGGTACAAACTGCGGATGTGGATGTAGTTGTACCACCTGTGGTGGTTGCTACGGTGGCGGTATTTCCACCAATTGATGGTCTTCTCCATTAACATAATATGCATTCATCGTCCTCTCTTGGAGAAAATCATATGCTCGAAAGTCCTTGTATTCATTCCCAACAAATTGGAAAAATATGCAATATAAATTTGTAGGCTTAGATACCATATTTTGCATAGACACATAGTCTTCATGTCGATGTCAGTGAACTTGACATATGCAACACCATGGCAAGCCACAATGAATTTGTGGAATCAGAGCTCCCAACAGCAGATAATTTTAGAAATATGGGCACTGATCCTTATGATTTCCTTTTAAATGACATCAAGTACACCTTATTTCTTCACGATTCTCCCTTCACTTTTTGATATCTTTCAATTGGATTGTCAGGTTCACCAGTTGTGATTGAATCTGATTCATGCCAACTCCAGTCTCAGCACTAGCTTCATCACGATCTCCAGAGCCTCGCTCTGTGTCACAATCTCTTGCTCCATCATGGGAATCCTGATATGTCGTACTAATGCCGCAATGAACCACTCCTAATTGTGTTGTAGATAACTCATTCCAAAACTGAATTTCACCATTAGGGTCTTGAATCGCTGATCACAATCCCAGACGGATTCATTTGGATATTGCTTAATCTCCTTTAGCTCCGTGATATATTTCACTTCAGACTTAGGATTTATAAACTCTTTGATCAATCTAGTTTTGATCTCTGCCACAGTCTTTGGTGGAGTCCTTATGGGAACTTGTACAAACTTCATGTACTAGTCCAGTACACGACCCATAAAAGTTGTCGTCAACTGACCTTTCTTAACATCATAATCCTGAGCCTATTTTATAGTACAAATTGATTCACATAGAAACTAGTATTTTTCGGGATCCTAGGTATTGTTCCCATGAAACAAAGGTGACTTTACATCATCGCCCACCATCCTGGGCCTTTTACCTACGTACATTGATTCACTACTATTAGAGTGTATGGCATGTCAGGAAATTTGGTGTTGAGCTATTATTTCTTCCTGAGTGTGGTGCAGTGCACGAAGGTGTGGGTACGTTTTTGCTTAGGGTTGGTATTTCCTCGGTCTTGGGCATAGCCTAGTCGTCTCCTTTGTCTCTGTAGGCTTGCTTCATCCCTTGTGATATTCTCTCGTAGCTTCTTATTCCAGTTGTAGCAGGACTCTCCTCAGTCCTATGCCACTTCTCTTGTCAAAATCTTGCTTGACTTCATACAAGAATATGTCCTTCCTCGAATTCCCTCACAGTCTTGTCATAACTCCCATCCATCTACCCCGTACCATTCCATCCAACCCTTGTCTCCACGGTACACACAACCTCTGCACACCATGGCTTTACTCCTCGGAGTTCATCTTCAATATGCCTTTTTCATAGATGAACATGTTAATTGAAAATTGCAAAGATAACATAAACCTACCTCTTGGTCCTTTGAAGAATTCCCTTTCCGATTCAATGTAATACTTAAATGTGTCTTCTATGAACTCGGTAATGTAGCCTTCTAATATTCTTCCAAGCCACACTTCGACAACCCTTGACGCTCTATTATCTACCTCCTGTAGCTGCTGGATCAACTTTGGAGTCCAGCAAGTGGGTTCGCCTCCTTGAAAATTTGTCTTCCTATAAGTCAATTGCACCAACCACTCATAAAATATGACCAGAAACTCACAGAATAAGCACTCATGGAGATCAGAATACAGGTACATTCCCAACCACTCTTTTTTTGTCAATTCAGGGTTCTGATTTTCTTTTGCTGCGAATTCCTAATCCTTCTGGTCGAACCAATCTTGAATCTCTGGTCTTGTCGGATGCCACAACATGTCCTCCTTCTCCTTGCACTATGGTCCCGACAATGGAACCATTTGTTGACACATATCCATTGATAGGGGTCCACTCTTTGTCGACACCCTTAACTCAATGATGTCCTTGAGCATCAACCCATACAAGTTTTACCTTGTCCAGCAACACCTGTGAAGCAAATGAGGCCTCACACAATATTTTCAAGGAAAAAACTCTGAGAACCAAGTTTCTGTATTAAGAAGGAGGAGTTTTTGCATCTATTTTCTATCTATCGCATCATTAATTCATAGTTCCAAACAATGATTTATTATCGCAGATCCATACCATCAATCATCAGATCACATTAACACATTCAGATTGCAACAAGATAATTACTTATAAACAGATCTATCACCATAACACGATTTAAAATATAAAACCATCACATGATTAAGAAAGAACCATCATACTACAGTATCAATTCATTTACATCGCATCACAGGGAAACAAGAAATCAAAAAGAGATAAAACACAATGTTTCCATCAAAACTACGTCATGTCATATTACTTCTGCATCAAAAGAGGTTCTCAAAACATTTCCACAGTTGTGACAAAACATGAACCAATCCTCTGTAGAGCATTCAACATACAATATTGATCAATGCATCAATATATCATAAGCATAATATCATAGCCAAGCTCACATATGATGATTCAAAGGTTCACTGAAAGATACAAAAGGTCTCCTCCTCATTACAATCCTATCTCTATTTATAGGCTTGCACCTTTTACAAAATGGTCCACTTGGATTAACTTCCTAACTACTTGGACCAAAAACTACAAAATAATGGCCAATTGCTACAAAATTATGACCAAGCCGACTCTTTTTTGACTTTCCTGCCTTGCGTGGCATATTTCTCCTTGCGCATCATATTTTGCTTTGTGCATCATCTTTGACCTTGCGCATCACCCTTGGTGATGTGCAACTTATCTCCATCAAAACCATCTGCCAACACAAACACTGTTACAAGAAGAAAATATTTCCAAAGAAGGACCTCTCACAGCTCAGATGTTTCACATGTGATGATAAGGGACATTTTGTGAAATATTTCCCCAAAGGTAAATTCCATACAAAGAAATGAAAGAAAACGAGACACCATGTTCACATCACAAAAGATTATGAACTAGTCAAGAAGAAATCCAAAGAGGACTCCTCCAGTGATGAAGAATATGTCTTAATATCAACACTCACAGGTACAGTTATTCATAGTAGTGATGTTTGGCTTGTATATAGTGGTGCTTCCAAGAATATGAACTTGTTCAAGAATCACCTATTCATTATTATAGAATAAGACTCACATTACAAGGTGAAACTTGGAGATTACTATCAATATCCCATATAAGGGGTAGGAGAAGCATCCTACAAGCTAGACTCAAGAAAGTCCATCAAGATGAAAGATGTTCTCTATGTACGTTGATTTAATAAGAATTCCTTGTTAGTATTAGGTCTCAATGCAAGAGGACTTCGAGTTTCATTTGTTGATGGCCAAGTAATCATGTGGCCCAAAGGTAATACATTTGATGATGTAGTAGTAATTGGAGAGTAAGAGGGAGGCTTGTACAATTTGAAGGGTCATCTGAAAGAAGCATTGTTTCATGAAGCAATAGAACCAAGTGAACTATGGCATGAAATAATTGCACATATACACAAAAGGAATTATCAATTCTAAGAAAAGTTGTTATAGGTCTATTAGAAATCTAGATGAAGCATGTGCACAAAGAAAGAATGTGAAAAATCCATTTCCAAGCAATGAAATCAAAGCAAAGGAGACCTTGGAGATTGTACACTTAGATGTACGTGGAACCATGTCAATCAACTCTGTAAGTGGGTATGCATATTATATTTATTTCATAGATGGTTACTCCCACAAAACTTGAATTTACTTTTTGAAGACAAAAGATGAAGTGTTCAGTAAATTCAAATAATTCAAATCCCTTGTAGAGAATCATCATTGAAAATAAAATAAATATTTTGAGATCAAATAATGATGGTGAATTTACTTCAAATAAATTCAAAATTTTATGCAAAGAATTAGGGATTAAGATGGATTTGAACAATCCCTACAATCCACAATAGAATGGTGTTGTGAAGAGGAAGAATCGAATGATAATGGAAGCTATGAAAGCCATGATCCATTATCAATATCTATCAATGCACTTAGGGGCCGAAGTAGAAAGAACAATATATGTCTAGAACAAAACACCACATAGTGTGATAGAGAACAAAACTCCAGAAGAAGAGTTCTCAAGAGACAAAATAGAAGTAACCCATCTCAGAATATTTTCTTGTCCAATTTATCTACATGTTCCCAAAGAAAAAAGAATGAAGTTGGATCATACAGGGAAGACATGAATATTTGTCGGATACAGTGACACATCAAAGGATGATAGAGTCTCTATACCAAGATTAAAGAAGATATATAATAGCATGTATGTTACATTTTATGAGGATGAAACCTTCAACAAAACAAGGCATATTTTCTCCAGCGAAGTACATGAAGAGGAACCTAAATCTCCTAGAGTCAGAGACACTGTGATGGAAGAAAGAGATTTAGAAGAACATGAGGATGATGATATGACCGGTCCATAGAGACTGGTAGATACAACCCAAGAGGTGAACACATACAAGAGAAGAATAGGTTGGGCACGAGATATCATCCAAGATTGAGAGAAATATGGTGCTCATGATGAGAATTCCATAGAAATAAAGAGGACTCGTACACACTCCAATTTTGTGGCATTGTTATGCAACATCATTGATGCAAATTCTTCGAGTGATGAAGAATCAACCGAGGAGAAAGAGTGGAAGGATACTATGATCAAAGAGTACTATTCAATCACAAATAATGACATCTGGGATGTAGTTTCGAGACCTGAAGGGAATTCTATAGTGTTTTCCAGGTGCATCTACAAGATTAAGCATGCAGCATATGATATCATCGAGAAACACAAGGAAAGATTCATGGCTCGTGGCTTGTCCTAGAAAGAGGGCAAAGATTACGAGGAGAAATTTGCTCCTGTATCTAGATACACTTCGGTTAGAGATATCCTTGCAATACCTATTTAGAGGAAATTTCAACTCAAAATGGGCCTTTTAAATTTAACTCAAATTCCATGTCATCATGTGTTAGCCAATGAAATTGCTTTAAATTTGAAATACCGTATAAGTCTTAAACACTTTTTTAATATAAATTTGAGGATAGGTATTATAGCAAGGATTTCTCCTTGCTACAGGGCCAGGAATGGCACCCTTCTGTCTATAAGACAGAAGGGTAGGTTCCTGCTTGGAAAACAACTAAAAGGAAAAACAGAATGTAAAGAACAAAAATAAAAGAAAAGATGGAGAGAAATAATGGAGAACCCCTCTACAAACAAAGGTTAGGGTTCCGCTTCCAATGACCTGCAAAAAATGATTAAGCTCCTGTAAACTGAAATACCTGCAAAACAAGTTAGGAAATAAACCTACAAATGAAATCATGGGTTAGAAAACAAAGAAACTACTAAGCAAATAAACAAAACAAGAAAAGATAGTTATACCTTCTCTTTGGGTGGAAATGGGCCACCATGCCCTAGCTTGTGGAAGCACCTCTCTTGGATGGGGGAGTTATGGCTCAATGAAGATGGAGGAGAGGGAGTGTGGGTGGCTTGAGAGACAAAGGGTCTCAAGGCATCCATGGGTAGCATAACAGTATGCAAGGGAGAAGTGTTTTGAGAGTGATCCCCCACCCTCTTTTTATAGGCTTTTTGGGGTTTTAGGGTTTTAAGCCCTTGGTACGGGCTTTTGCCCCTTTTTTGGGATTTTAGCCCCTTTCATCCTAATTTTAGCTCCTTTTAGGGTTTTATCCTTTTTGGGGGGCTTTAGCTCATAGGAGAGTATTTTAGGCTCCTTTTTGGGGTTTTTAAGCCCTTTTCTTCATCCTTAATCATTTTTGAGGGTGTGGGGGTCTAATGGAGGGTTGTGAAGTGATGTCCTTGGGTGGTGTAGGTCATGGAGAACTTAGTGAGGGATTTTTTGGGTTAACAGATTGCCCCCTGATGTGTGAGGGTAGGATCTCATCGTATGGCCAACAGACATCATAGGATTTGTTGCGGTGAGGTGGTGCTTCTGGGGCTGGGGCATGGTGGCTTTTGGTTTTTGTATTAATATGGTTCCCATCAATGGGTGAGATACAAATAATGTGTGACACGTATATGGAGGAGGCAGGATTCCCCATGATCATGACAATGTCAAAAGAATAATTTGATCTATGCTCTAAAATACAAGAGCCGATCATATACAACTGATGATACAATAATGGTTTCCTCAATGTGAGGCTGAATACAATACTAATCTGGTAAACTGGACCCATGGCATTCTCATGGAATGCTATATCTTCATGACTAATGGTCTACTAGATATGGAATAGTACATAGCTGTATGGACTTGTTGATTGAGAGTCAGAGTCTCTATGGTACAAGTATGCTGCATCAATCATAAATCTATATAGAAGCACTGCTGGGGCTTCTGAACACTGTCTCCAATGCAACCAAAAAATCATGAGGGACATAACCTGTTTAGGTCCCTCTAGTAGACTCATGAATGTTCTAGAGTCAAGGTGACAACCAGGGTCTTTGACCAAGTATTATGTGGACCAAACCCTGTACGAATCTCAATGGTGTGATGATGTAGTTGGAGTCGAGCACGTGAGAAAAAACCATCCCGAGAGGCACCGTAAGGACTCCTCTCAAGTGGTCCAAGGAACTCATCAATGAGGTTAATGAAACTAGGATACATGGACCTCTGGGTCTATCCTCTGGAATATATATGTTGTTGTCGATAGAGGGAGACCTGCCCCTAGTCAGGGCAATGATGTTTCCTTGACCAGGAGCGTGATTGAGATAACCGAAAGGTGTGAGACAATTTGCGGATTGACCCACTGAATGGGGGGGGGAGGGGGAGTGAAATAATTGAACAGGGGTAGGGGGAGTGTGGTGGACTCAAACTTCCTTTTTTCAGAGTATGTCGACAAGGCAGACCAAGAAGCAAATGAAACTTGACTCATGGGAATGGGATCATAGCTGTAATACCGCAAATGTCGCTATAGATGGGAAATACTTGGAAGTGGTAGACACTTTTGATATTGATGGGATCCAAGGAAGACACATTGTAGAGTACTTTGAACAAAGGCAACCCAATGTGGGAATGCTACCAAAATATTTTTTGTAGGGTGGTGACTAGGGACACCGTTATGGTACGATCTCGTGGATTTTTGGCGAGCCCAAGAAGGTAAATGCTCGATGGTGCTTTCAATTTTAGAGAGTATGAAAGCATGAAGAAGACTCCAATGGGGGCTCCTTTTCATTGGTAGTCTCCTATGCTTGAAAAAGGATAAAAGTATACATAGGAGAGCTCACCCATCCTTTGGGGGATGAGAGACTTCTTTACCATTGGTAGTCCAATCAGGCCGGAAAAGGTTAAACCTATACTAAATGGACGATTATTCAGATACTTTTACGAGCATGAACGAAACCAAGTTTGCTTGGCAATATTTTCTTGATGAGAAGGCTGGAAAATAGCTTAACGACAACCTGTGGTGAGCTTTTTCATAAAGTGCGGCCCCTTTTCCCAAGAAAGCATAAAAGTATGCAGAGGGGAATGGTCTTGGCTTGAGTGTGCCAAGGAAGTCCTTTTCAATTGATGGTCTACATGGTCTGCAAAAGGAGGTAAATGAGACGATGTAGATGCCCTTTCCTATACTTTAGCGAGCGGGAAAGGAAGCAGCTGCGCTTGGATATATTTTCATTGTTTTAAGGAGTCAGAAAAGAACTTAAACAAAAATCTAGTGTGGTCAACTAATTGTGGTGGCACAGGAGGTGCCCCATGTCGAGATGGTGGATAGAGGTCCAAAGGTCATCCGTGCAGTATGGATGGAGCAGAAGGCTCTCAAACATACCAATACATGTGTGGGATAGATCACGGCAGAGGCTCGTGAGTCTGTGTGGCAAAGGAACGCAAACTGAGGTGGCTCTCAAATAGAGGTCATGAGAGCATGTGTGTGTGTGTTGTGGTGGAAGGACATGAATACATGCGATGTGAGTGCAAGTCTAGGGAACTTATATCCCAAATATATGCAAGAAAAATAAATCATTTTGTGGATAATGGTCCAGAATTTCACGTAAGGTGTGGTGGACGGAAGAGACAACTATGTGTTAAAATACAAAAAAGTAAAAAATAGCATTCCTTAAGGAGCGGTGGCCCAAAAACTCACATGAGTAGTAGTCAAGAAGTGTGATACAAGTACAGGTCCGTAGACACTTGCATCATCATGTCATGGCTTGTGAATTGAGGTGAATTGTGGGAAATTGTCCCGAAATTAATTTGTTAAACATGAGACGATGGTCTTATTAGGAGATGGAAATTTGAGACCAAAGGTTTGAGAGGTATCTCGAACCGGTTCTAGGTGACTTTGGATTAGCAGCTGATGGTGCTGCCCCTGACTTGTGCTAAAAAATGTTAAAAAACAAGAAAGGGAAAAAACTACACTATAAGGGACTCGTAGTGGTTATATCAGGCATAGAATCTCTTGAGGTGGAGCTCGTTGTACAACTTATTCAAGAGTCAACCATCTGAGTCAGCGAAGAGGTATGCCTCCTTGCCGAGACGAAGGTCATTGGCAAGGTGGGATGACAAAATCTAGTCTTTTATGGGAAGAACCGATTCCACACTATGGTTTAAAGGGAATGGGGTGAAACCAAAGGCGGTCTTATAGATCTCTCTGTCATTGCGTAAGTGGTGCCGTGATAGATTAGGTGGATCTTCCACAACCAACGAGATGAAAGGGAAACTAGTGCTAGAGATCATGCAAATGGTATTGGTTATGGTTTTTATGGCCTTGCCCCCAGTCTCTGTTGGAGGAGGAGGGGAAATCCTGGAGACTGGAGGAGTCTTTGATGGACCTAGAGGTAGGTGCAACATCATCTGAATTGGATGGACATGAGTAAACACATCCTAGGGCCTTAGAGGTAGGGTAGGTGGTTCAAGGTACCACACAAGATCTCCCAATGTGAAATCCTGTAGATTACAGGCTACCAAGATAGACATACTGACGATCTCGGATGGTAGGAAAAGGAAAGAGAAAAGAAAAGGAAAATGATCAAATTGATCGGGAATGAACCCTAATGTTTCCCTGGTAACTGAGGTTGAGGTTGTGACTGAGGTTGCGGTTGTGGCTGGGGAAAGAACAGAAGAGACAAGTCTGATGGACCGTCGGTGATGGTGGAGACAAGTGGGTCAGTTGAACTGGACATCATGTAGATGGACATGATGTCTGAAGAAGGTGGTGGGGGGTGCACTTCTTCGATTAAGGTGATTTCAGACTCAAGGGAATGTTAACGGAGGTCAGCTAGAGCCATTCGAAATTTGTGCAAGTCTTTACAATGGTGAGAGTAATGTCCATACAAACCGCAGAGGGTGCAAGCATGGTTTGTTCTCAATGCCTTGTTTCTGACTATCGGTGTGGTTGGGAGTTCAACCATGAGGATGTTTTCATTTGTATCCATGGAATCTAAATGCGCATGGATCATTGGGATTTTAGGGAAACTCTGAGTTGGATGGCCCGTTGCTCACAGACAGTGCAAGGCGAGACTTGTCGCGGTTTTACGGTGGCTTTGGCATTCTTGCCTCTGGCCCTTTTCAGGTGGGGCGGTGCGGGGCGGTGCGGGTACAGGTGCGGTGGTTGGATTTTACGAACCGGGTGGAGGGTGAGACTCGACCGTGATGGGTTGCACTGGGGTTAAAACAACCTGGGGCATTGCTGGTTGAGCCGTTGGATCAAGATACCACACCGAAATTCCCAATGTAAAGTTGGGTAAGCTTAAAGTGGCCATTACTGGTTTGCTCATAACACCAGGTGGGGGAAAGAGGAAAGGAATTGTATGGACTAGAGATGAGTCCAGATAACTCTCTATTGGTTTCATGTGGGGATGCGGTTGTGGTTGCGGCTATGCATATTCCTCTTGCTACAAGTGATGTTGCGGCTACAGACGATGTTGTGGTTGTGGTTGGGGCTGTGGCTGCAGTTGTTGTTTGGGTGCAGTGGTGCTTGATGAGACCATGCACAAGTCCGCAGTTTCATTTTGTGTCAGTGGTGGTGACACTAATGGGAAAGGAGTTGTCATGGAGGTATTAGAAAACAACCCAGGGCCCACATTCAAAAATGGAGAGGTTGGTGTGTTTTCAACCATAGTGTTGATTGTAGGGATGACATTAGCGTGTGTGGTCATCCCTTGTGGTTCAATGGTGGTGATAGTAGGGATAACATTGGAAGGTGCCGTTAACCCTTGCAGACCATGATAAGTGAGCTGATCAACCGTCACAATCTTCCCTTCGTGGGGGAACATCATGAGACGGAAGACAATTGATGCGACTGCTCACATGGCGTACATATAACTTCTCCGGAGGAGAAGGTTATAGTCCAGTTGGGCATTGACAACCTCTATGTCAATCAACACTATCTTCCCGGCTAATGTGATCGAGACATGAGGGAGGATTCCTTGGGATTTAGTGGGATGTCCATCATAAGCCCGCAGAGTTGTGTAGGGCAGTTGCAGAATTGATGATCCAAGTTTCTACCAAACTAAGGTGGACATAACGCACATGGATGTCCCCTCTTCCACTATGCACAACTAGGTTACGGATAGACACCAGGATTTGGAAGGTGATGGTGGATGGCATGCATGGTTCTCCATTATCTGTGTCGAATGTGATCAACTTGGAGTCGGAGGGGTCTACTGCCCCAAGGGTGGCTAGTAAGGCTTTTCACTGTGTTGGGCACATTTTAAGTACCTCAAGAGCAGACATGGCAGTTGGCGTTTGGGCCAAATCATCCACGATGCTGTAGCTGAAAAAAGCTCTAGCCATGGTGTTATTGGAAATCCTACATACGGGGGGGCACGGGAATGGGGGTAAATGAAGAGGTATGTTGATTTTCTTGGATGTTGATGCCGCTGATGTGTCAGCGGGTTTGGTGGTGGTACCGTACTAATTTCGTTTAGTTTTCAAGTTGACCTCTTTAGTTGTCATGGCTAGCAGGTGGTGAACACTTGTTTCTACCATGGGAGGTGCCCCCAGAGCGTTAGGATTTGGTTGGGGAGGCGGTGCGGTTGCCACCAATCCTTGGACCGGTAGTGGGTTTTGAAGCACCATAGGATGAGGTCCTTGTGGTGTTGGGTTTGTTTGGGCTTGATTTGCAGCATTGGCATCCTATTGAATCTCATTCTGAATGCCCTGCTTAGCTCGACCCATGAGGAGACACTCGAATGTGTAGTGCCCATAAACATCATAGAGTGTGCACGGTTGGTTTGTGCGCAACGGGGCGTTGCATCTCAGTGCATTTGGTCGTGGGGGGTTTTGAGATGGCCAATTTTCCATGGCGTTGTTGGGATGGTTCGGTTGTTTACCGCCTCCCTACGGTTGGTTATTGACTTGGTTCCGAGGATGATTATTTCTAGCTTTCCCTTGTTGGTTGTTGGGGGCAGGCTGGTTGGGATGGTTTTGTTGTGCGAACACTTGTCCCAACGAAGTGGGTGGAGCGGGGACGGGGGCTTGAACTGGTTGCACTGGTGGTGCATAATATATTTGTGGGGGTGGCGGTGCCACAAATGTGGGAATTTGCCCCACATACTACTGTGTTGGCCAAGCCATGGACTGAGCCTGTTGTGGTGGTGCAAGATGTGCGTAGGAAGTTGTTGCTCTGGACTAGGACATCATTCTAGCATAGTCCAGAGCTTGGTTTTGGTAAGCAACATTAGCAGTGTTAATTGGTTGTGATGGAACTATAGGTGGGGTCGGTTGGTTTTGTGGCTGTTTGGAGACCGATCCTATGATGCCATCTGCAACATGGGATGCCTCCGGTGCATCGCGGTAGGAGGTACTCGAACAAGGAGCATCTGGAATGACGGTGTATAAGTATCCAGACTGAGCATAGATGAGGTCAAACTATTGAGCTTTCAGTATGACCTCTTCTTTGGATTGAGGACATTCATATGCGATGTCCTTTGCTATGGGTGGGAGCAAGGTCATAAGGAACCAATCCAAGAAGATCTTGTCGTCAAGTTGGATTTTGCATAGGCTACAGCATCACCGCCACTCATGGATATGGTCAGTTATATGAGTGGCAGTGTTTTGACGGCAAGATAACAGGATCTCTACCCCCTCGTCACATCTGACGGGGAGTTGGAAATACTGTAGGAACATGAAGGTTAGGGAGTTGAAGTTCGGGTATTTCTCCTGCTGTAGCTCAATGTACCATTTGGCCGCAGCACCTACGAGGGTGCGTTGGAATAGCCTCTGTTTGATGGAATCATCTACGATGTTGTTTGATGAGCACCATAGATAGAATGTCATTATGTCGTTTTGGGGACATTCCCCTGCTTTGCCTTCAAACTTGGGGATGTCTGATCGTAGCTTAGTTGGCATGGGTGGCCAGAAAGCTTGGTGGCGAATGGGGTCATTTGTTAACCAAGCCAAATTAGGCAGGTTAAGATGAGCCATGAAAGGCAAATTGGACCCCAAGTTGATGTGGGATGGAGTTGTGATGGTGGTGGGGTTTGCACGTGCATAATGCGTCTGCACAGCTGGGGGTACTTGTGGTGGTGCCATTGTGGATAGGCCAATGCCCCCAAGTGTTGTGGGGGAGACAGTATGGGTGGCGGGGACATTGCCCCCATGTATGGTAATAGGGGAAACGTAAGTGGAAGCTCCATTTCCCCCCTGTGTGGCAGGAGGGGCAATGTGTGTGGAAGGGTCACTGCCCCCATGTGTTGCAAGTGGGCCAGCTTGGCTGGTCACTATATGTGGTGGCAGTTGATTGATGACAGTTTGCATGACTGTGCTTGGGCATCCTGTAGGGTTGTTGGTGACAAGTTGTGGTGTGGACATGGGTCCACTTGCTATTGCTATGCTGGAAAATGGATCCGAGTTTGCACTAGCCATGGGGCTTGATGGTGCTGTATGGAGGTCTGCTTCAGACTGATACGGGTCTGAATCTGAATCAGAGGCTGTGTGGCCTTCTGATGGTGTGTGAGGTCATCGAGAATAGGCTCGATGGTGTCGATTCAACATTCCGAATGGTGGTGGTTCGCCTCTTAGGTGTGAGGAAGAGCGTGGGGGATCAATTGTGTTAAATGTTTATCAAATTGATGGGAATGATGTTTGGAACCCGGTTTCAGTGGATTTCTATTATCTATAGGTGGTCACTCAGCCACCAAGACTACCAGAAGACAACACTTGGCTTTTTCCTCACAGGTGTTTCTACTCAATCGGAAGGGGTCATTGCCCGTTTCGCTTGGCAATTCCTCTCAGCGGCCAGCTACTTTGGGGTTCCTGTGGTACTCCTCACAATGAGTTTCTGGATAGAGCCCAAGTACTTCCCACAGTTGAAGCAGTTAGGGAATTATATCCTCAAAGATTGCAGATTTGTTTGTACTTAGTGTAAATTGATAAATTTTAAGGCTCTCTCAATGTCATGAACTGAGTTGGGTTGATTACTTGGTATGGTGTATTTGTTTGTCTATCTTTCTGGTATTTGGTAGCTGAAAATGGTTTATGAATTCATCATATTCTTGTGCATGCAATGAATAATCAGAAATTTGTAAAAAATTACAGTTCTTAACCCTGAATGTTTATGGCCTAACTAGATGTACCTCACACTAATATTCCTCTTCAACTAAGAGAAGGTGCTGGGCTCTCAACACAATGGGACTAATCCCATCCATAGATCCATAGCTCACCTCCCGGATGCAAGGTTGGTCAACAGGGAGGATGCTTAGCGCCATGAGAATCCCTCCTTCTCTACCCTTTCTACCTTCCAGGTGATCCGGTTTTAATGGTTTGGAACAATATTAGTGAAGGGCCTATATCTATACGAGCTTTCCCTTCGTCGTATCCCAAAATACCCCAGGGGGTGATGACTAGGTAGAGGAGGAAGGGTAAGCAATACAATTAGTTTTAGGTTGATTTTAGTTAAGCTACATTCATTTGATTAAGCCATTAAAATTTACATGAAATTTACACATTGTTTGTAAAAGAAATTGCAGGAAATTGAAACAAAAACTGAAATTGACTTATAGTGTTGGATAGAGGCGGCTGAGCCGCACTGACAGTCCCTATAAAACTGAAATTTCAGCTCTGTTTGACAGGCCACACATTTTTTTTATCAAATATGGCGAGTGGGCTGCAAGATTTTTTCAGAAACAGGTGAGGGGGTCGCACAGATTTCACAGACAGTCGCGGTCTATGTTTCTGAGTGAAGTCACACTTTTCGGGGGATTAAGTGCACCCTGGGCATGCCTATTAGGACATTAAGTGTGCCCTCATCCCCTGTTCAGGCCCGATAAGTGCGACCTACCCTAGATTTGGGGCTTTTTCTGATCTAGAGTCAGATCCAGTCGACAATAACTTGTACTGTGGCCAAACTAACTCAAATTTTCCTAGCAGGGGCTTCGGCAAGACTAATAACTGGAAATAAACAAGATCTAAAGTGAATTTGACATGACATTTTAAAAACTAGGGTAAAACTTGAAAAACTTGAAATTTTAAAAATTTGGACCAAGGATCCTATGGGATCGACCTAGTATGGTCGGCAGTTCTGTAGCAGGGATTTCTCCTTGCTATAGGAGCAGGAATGGCTCCCTTCTGTCTATAAGACAGAAGGGTAGGTTCCTGCTTGGAAAAATACTGAAAGGAAAAATGGAATGTAAATAATAGAAATAAAAGCAAAGATGGAGAGAAATAATGGAGAACCCCTCTGCAAACAAAGGTTAGGGTTCCGCTTCCAATGACCTGCAAATAATGATTAAGCTGCTGTAAACCGAAATACCTGCAAAACAAGTTAGGAAATAAACCTACAAATGAAATCATGGGTTAGAAAACAAAGAAACTACTAAGCAAATAAACAAAACAAGAAAACACAGTTATACCTTCTCTTTGGGTGGAAATGGGCCACCATGCCCTAGTTTGTGGAAGCACCTCTCTTGGATGGGGGAGCTATGGCTCAATGAAGATGGAGGAGAGGGAGTGTGGGTGGCTTGAGAGACAAAGGGTCTCAAGGCATCCACGGGCAACATAACATTATGTAAGGGAGAAGTGTTTTGAGAGTGACCCCCCACCCTCCTTTTATAGCTTTTTTTAGGTTTTAGGGTTTTAAGCCCTTGGTCCGGGATTTAGCCCCTTTTTTTGGATTTTAGCCCCTTCCACCCTAATTTTATCTCCTTTTAGGGTTTATCCCCTTTTGGGGGGCTTTAGCTCCTAGGAGAGTATTTTAGGCACCTTTTTGGGGTTTTTAAGCCCTTTTCTTCATCCTTAAGCATTTTTGAGGGTGTGGGGGTCTAATGGAGGGTCGTGAAGTGGTGTCCTTAGGTGGTTTAGGTCATTGAGAGCTTAGTGAGTGATTTTTTGGGTTAACAGGTATCATAAAAAAAACTACTTTTTTGTTTATATTTTTGACATATCTCCCTGTGTTTTTACTCAAATTTCGACCAGGAGAGCTCGTTGGATGTGGAATTAAATTATGCATCCAACGAGTACCCACTTGGAATACTTTTGATGGACCCTACTACCTGAAAAACAAGAAATACTTAAAAAATGTGATGATGACATCATCATCACATTTTTTCAGGTATTTCTTGTTTTTGGGGTAGCAGGGTCCATCAAAAGTATGCCGAGTGGGTACTTGTTGGATGTGGAATTTAATTACGCATCCAATGATCTCTCCCAATCGAAATTTGAGTAAAAACACAGGGACATATGTCAAAAATACAAACAAAAAAATAGTTTTTTCTTTTCTTCCTTCAAAATTAACAAATATTATTTTATTATTTTAACTATTATTTTATTATTTTTTTTTAGGAGGCCCATTTTGAGGTGAAATTTCCTCTAATGTGTAGTGATGAAGTGGAAGGTACATCATATGGTTGCAAATACTACCTTCCTAAATGACATAGTAGAAGAGGAAGTGTATGTGGAGAAACGACTAGGATTTGAGACACGTGACAGAGAGACACATGTGTGAATATTGAATAAGGCCTTTTAAGATTTGAAACAAGCACCTAAGATGTGGTACAACATGATACATGGGTTTCTGACAAGCTTGGGATTTACCAAGTGTAAAGAAGATTCCAACCTGTACTGCAAGGTTGAGGACAAGAAACTTGTGATACTACTATTGTATGTAGATGATCTATTCCTAAAAGGTGATGAGGAGCTCATAGAAAAACACAAAATAGGCTTTCCACAGAGTTCGAGATGAAATACCTAGGTATGATGCACTATTTCTTAGGTCTTGAGGTGTGGCAGAATCCAATTGAGATTTTCCCGAGCCAAGGAAAATATGCAGTAGAGATCCTGAATATATTCGAGATGATGGATTACAAGGTTATTGTCACACTAATGGAATCAAAATTGAAGTTGTTGTGTGATCCTACTTCAGAGACAATTGATTCCATAGTATATAGGAAAATGATTGGTATTTTGATGTCATTGATGAACACGAGGCTAAATATTTGCTTTGCGATGAACACTTTGAGCCAGTACAGGGTGGAGCCGAGATGTGTTCACATGGTTATAGCAAATCATGTGATGAGGTACTTGAAGGGTATGATTGAATATGGCCTCAAATCAGGGTAATTTTTAGTGGCAAAATTTCACCAATTGGCTATTTTTTGGGTTTTTTTCAAAAAATAAATTCGCTATTTAGTGTCTAATATCACCCATATTACATAAAATAAATTTTTTTATCATAATATTCGCCAAAATTTACACATTTTAGTGTTAATTTTATGTTTCATATTTGATATTCGCCTACCTATCTATAAACATGTTTTTTTCAATCCAAAACAATCACCTATAATACTATACTTAAGTATAATATTAGAATCCTTAAAAAATACCCTGCCTCAAATATGAGAGAGATCAAAGGATATTCCTATAGGTATATGTTGACTCCAATTGGGATGGTAGTGATACACATAGGAAGAGTACTTTTGGGTGCTTCTTGAATCTTCATCTTGGGGTATGGACAGATTTATTGATTCAACAAGAAATATATGGGTGTAGCACTAAGTAAAGCCGAGGAAAAGTGTATTGTTGCTTGTTCAGTAAGTTATGAGGAAGTGTGGATTCATAAGCTAGTTGAGGGATTGTTCGATGTCAAGTTAGAGTACTTGTGTATACTGTGACAACTAGAGTTGTGTGAAGTTGTCCAAAAAAACCAATATTACATGACAAGTTGAAGCACATCGAGATATGATATCACGATATCTGAAATATGGTGCAAAGAGGAGTAGTGAAGCTCCAATATATTTCAATGCATCGGAGAAGATAATCGATGTATTAACCAAGCCTTCGAGGAGAGTGAAGTTTGAGTACTTCAAGGATAATATTGGATTTGTGTAGACGACATCCGAGTGGTCCTCACATCCAACATGAAAAAGGATTGGATCTATGGAGGATGATTGGTGTTCACATCTAGAATGAAAAATTGTCGTCTCTGTGGAAGACATATGACAGTTACTCCTAGTATGAAAAAGGATTGGTCACTGCATGAGTACACCCAATATGAAAAAGGACTGGTCATTATACAAGATGATCCTAGCTTGTCTGGTTGTATCTCCAAGGTTAGATCCAAACATGGTTGGTTGTATCACCGAGGGAGATCCTAGTGTTTCATTTAGGTTCTTCAATGGGCTGGGTTGAACTGGTGCATGATGTTACATGTAGGTTCCCTAATGGACTAGGTTGAACTGGTGCATGTTGGTACATGTAGGCTCTCCGATAGACTATATTGAGCAGGTGGATGTTGACTAGTGGTATCACCAAGGGTATATCCCAACATGGTTGGTCGTATCTCCAAGGGTATATCCCAATGTGGTTGGTTGTATCTCTGATGGTGGATACCAGTATGACTGGTTGTATCACCAAGGGTAGATCCCAATGTGGTAATCCTAGGGAAGAGGTCCATTCTTTGAGAATGAAGGCACTTGGTTAGTTATGAAAAATTTGATTCAATCTAGGATTGAAGCTCATCCTAGGGATGAGGGATATTATTTAAGAATGAAGGCACTTGGTTAGTTACCAGAAAATTGATTCAATCTTGGACTGAAGCTCAACCTAGGGCTGAGAGCCATTATTTGATAATGGAGGCACTTGGTTAGTTACCAATGTTGACTCTAGTCAACCTTCATCTTGGGGATGAAGAACTTGGTATGGGACCAGGATGTTGAAGTCCTAAAGTGGATCTAGGTGCCAATTACATCCAACATGAAAAAGGGATGGCTCTATAGAACTTTTGATTATGCATAGATTCGATATATGTTACAAATCAATGGCATGAGTACCAAGTTGCAACAACAATGATGATGTCCAATGATGATATCCAGTGAAAAAATTTAGTGATGATGTCTGGAAATGATATTGTTGGAAAGGGGTTTGGGATAAGTGAGCTGCACAACATTGTGGATGCTGCACAAGCTCAAAGACACAGCGCAAGTGGAAGATGACATGCAAGGCGAAGAATAGAATATTTTATATATTTTGTGTCACCTTTTGTAGTTTTGGACCATATTTTGTGGATATTGGTCATTATTTTGTAGAATCGGTTAAGAATTAGTTAGAAGTTGTCTAAGTGGACCTTGAATGTAAAGGTGCAAGCCTATAAGTAGATGTTGAATCACAAGTGTTAGATATCTTTGGTAAGAGTGAAGCATCCAAGCTCAGTGAAGAATATCTATGATTATCTAAACTAAGATCTGTTGATCTATGAACTGTGATTTTGTGCAGAAGTAATATGACAAGGCGAAAGTTGATTTGAATCACTATGTTCTTTTATCTTTTACCATTTTACTATTTTCTGTGACTCAATGATGAATGTTATGTGAATCTGTGACATGGATCTATGATGTGATGTTTACCTATTTTAACTGATGTTATCTTGTTGGATCTGTTTTCACATCAGTATGCTTATTGCAATTATGATTGGATGATGCGATCTGTTGAAGAATGATAATGAATGGTTACATGAATGCATGCATTGAATGATCTGTTAACGTTTCACTAAGATGCTAATTTGATGTCACATTGTCTTCTCCCCTATTCCGTAGAAACTTGGTTCCATCATCTCTCCCTCGAACATCTTCGGTGAGATCTCATCCACTCTGCGGGTGTTACTGGACATGGTAAGACTTGTCTGGGTCAGTGCTCAGGGAGATCGCAGTGGTTTGGCTGTCGATAGAGTAGGAACCCCTTCTGACTCCTTTTGTTGGATGGGTTTATGTCAACAAATGGTTCCATTTCCGGGACCTTGTTGCGACTGAAGGAAGGACATGTGGCATCCGATGAGACCATAAATTCAAGATTGTTTTGAACAGAAGCTACGAGAATTTGCTGAGAAGGAAAATCAAAACCCTAGATTGATGACGGATAAGTGGCTAGAAAGATAGATACACGACAGTCCACATGACTATTTTTTCTCCGAATTCCCCATCATCTTGTACGAGTGGTTGGCATGATTTACCTATCGCAATACAAATTTCCAAGGAGGAATTGTAGGAAACTGACAATAGAGCATCACGAGCTGTTGAATTCTGGTTGGACAGTATCTTGGAAGGCTATATCACCGAGTTTGCGGTTGAATTCTTCAATGGAACAAGAGGTAGGTTCTTATATCTTTACAATTGTCAATTAAGATGCTTGTCTATGAAAAAGGAATAATGAAGATGCACCTTGAGTAGTAGAATTCCGGTGTGCAAAGGCTATGGATACCGCTAAGAAAGGGGGGAGACGAATGGAAGAATAAGGGGTAAATGGGTGAAATATTTGATGAGACTATGAGGGAAGCCGAGGAAGAAAGTGTTCTTACTAGGGGAGGAGCAAGGTTTCGACAAGAGAATAGGTAGAGGATAGGGGAAGGTCCTGCTGTGATCGAAATGCAAGACCACAAAGGAATACCACATGGGATGAAGCGACCCTACAGTGATGAAGAGGACGACGAGGATACACCCTAGATAATGGTAAGATAGACCCCCATAGCAACGTTCCCACACCTTCATGCACTATTCCGCATTAAGGAAGAAATGCAAGTTCAACATCGACTTGTCCAATGTGCCAGCAACACTCTAATAGTAGTATTAGATCAACATCGATAGGAAGAAGGCCCAGGATGGTGGGCGATGAATTGAAGTTACCTTTGTTCCATGGGAACATGACTAAGGATCCAGAACAGTATTGGTTCTTGTGTGAGGCATTCTGGACTGTCATACAAACTACAGATGATGAAGTCAAGAAGGGCCAATTGGAGACAACCCTTCAGGGTCACGAATTACATTGGTTCATGAAATTTGTACAAGTTCCTACAGGGGATCCGATGAAGAACTTAGCAGAATTCAGAAAGGAATTATTGAAGAATTCATGAAACCGAAATCTGAAGCATAGTACATTACGAAACTAAAGGAAATTAAGAAGTATCCCAATGAGACTGTTTGGGATTTTGATCAAAGATTCAAGACACCAATGAAAAGAGTCATTTTTGAGATGAGCAACATTCAACATAAGGAATGGTTCATAGCAGCGTTGCTAACTCATATCAGACTACCATTGATGCATCAAAAGATTACCACATTGAGCGAAGCTCTAGATATCACCATGAATTTGGAAGCTTCACCTGTTGGAGAAAATTAATTTGGTATGAGCCAAATTCAGATGCAGTTGGTGAACTTGACACTCTAGTTGCAAGACATTAAGAAGGGAAATGAACAATGCGAGGACCTTTGGTGCACTCGATGTTGTGCAGATGGGAATACTAAAGATACTTGCCCATATTTTTGAAACTATATATTGTTGAGAGCGTCGAACCCATTGAGTTGTGGAAATGTACCATGGTGTGGTATTTGTCGAGCATATGGGAATCGACATGAAGAGTGCAAGTACATGCAAAAGATGGTGACAAAGCTGATGAACCTATACTGCTCATTTTGTCGATCTGTCGGGTATGAAGATAAATATTGTCGCACATATGACCTGCTACAGGAGAGAAAATATGACTCGTATTATGTAAAGGGAGAGAGTTATCAGGTGATACAGTAGCTGCAGGTGGTGCAACCACCACCTCAACCGTAGTATGTACCACCCTTGCAAATGCAGTTTGTATCGCAGCAACCACAACAACATTTTGTGCCACATCTATAGTATAACCAGATGTAGATGGCTCCACAACAACCACAATATGTTCAATCAATGCATTATGTTGATAAAGAGATGAATCCCCCACAACAACAAGTAAATCAGACGTAGTATCAACAACAAGGAGGATTCCGCAGAGGATTCAGAGGAGGGAGTGGAGGTTTTGGTTGAGGAGGAGGACAAGGTCGCATACCTATCCAATGTTATAATTACGGTGTATTGGGTCATTACCAGAGAGATTTCCTACAGTTGCAGTGTTCGTGTATGTATTGTACCATGATTGATCACACAGTTGAGAACTATCCACAACTGATCGTGAGATGGCAGGATGGAAATGTTCCACAATTACAGAACTAGAATCAGTTGAATCAAAATCAGTTGCACAACCAAAATCAAGTACAAAACCAGTTGCAGAGTCAGAATCAGAACCAAATTCTATTTTAGAACCAAATTCCACTTCAGAACCAGAATACAAATTAGAACGTGAATCAACCTGTGAGTCCACCGTTGAACTAGAATCAAGGACTGATGGTTGCGACGATATCGATGGAGCCTAG
This sequence comes from Pseudotsuga menziesii, assembly GCA_001517045.1. Taxonomy (NCBI): domain Eukaryota; kingdom Viridiplantae; phylum Streptophyta; class Pinopsida; order Pinales; family Pinaceae; genus Pseudotsuga; species Pseudotsuga menziesii. The sequence goes on along the minus strand of LPNX010495945.1, from coordinate 64,886 downwards.
AACACAGGATGCTGATGTCACTATCATCACTCACAGAGGTTCGATGATGGGAGAAGATAGTCCACATCCACAAATTCGATTGGATTGCAAAAAGAAGGTGCAGTTGAACATTGACATGGAGAAGGACACATTTTTTGAAGCATGTGATGTGATTGAAAGGAATCCTGGTAAGTTATGTATTTATGAAATTCCCACTAATTTTGATTCAAATTTGGAGGTAGGAACCTCACGACAACATGATAATTTGCAGACACTATTTGAGAGTTTGTTTTCATTAGCAAGAGATCCCGATGCTCTTGTTGATATTGAGACTCTGTTACATCGGCCGACTAAGGGGCGAAAGGATTCCGTAGTGAATTCCTTGCATAAGAAAAAAATAGAAAAGAGATGCGCATGAACATTCAAATTGGGGACTATGAGGTTGATTCAATATTCCTTGATCTAGGCTCAGATGTTAATATTCTGACAAAATAGACATGGCATAAGATGGGGATCCCAACATTGTGCTGGTCTCCTCTACAACTGCGACTAGCTAACCACAATGATTACTGGAGTTGGAGGAAGTGCTGGAGAATACTTGAAAATGATGGTGGGAGACCCATAAGAAGTGGATCACTAGATGGTCGCAATGTCGAAGACTGATGACAATTTTCTTTGGAGATACAGAAGTGTACCATGCCAGAATATATGATGGAGGGAACAGTCCTTGTGATCATCTGATTGAGTGTCAGACATTTTGGGCATCACGACCAAAGGATGTGTGGGCCCATGCCTTTGTCCACACATTGGATGAAATACCGTGATGTTGGTATGTATCAGCTGGGTCATGCAGAGAGATCACTACTTGGGAAGAATTGATAGTTTTCTTTAATAATACCTTCAGTTTCATAGATGCCAATCTGAATGTTCATAATGCACTGTAGCTTATCCATGATGTTATTCTGAAGTTAGTGTCAGTCGCATATCCAATGGATACACATGCGCATTGTCACATGTAGTCAATCATCGAATGCTATAATGTGTCAGGAGAGTTAGAAGATGATGATCTTTGAAATATCAATATTCCATAAACAAAAGGGAGTCAGGATGTCGCAGCACCGGATGTGTCGACGGAACCAATGAATCAGCCATTGAAGATCAGAAAGGTCAACATTGGGACAGAAGAGAACCCAAAGTTTGCAAGTGTTGGGGACTATTGGGATGAAGAAAGGATGGAAAATATTACGAACTTGTTGCATGAATTCCTAGATTTGTTTTCGATGATGTTTTTTGAGATGAAGGGGATATTGGGATATTTAGGGGAGATGAAGATCATCTTGAATCCAAATGTGAAACTAGTAAGGAAGAGGTTGTATCGCCTGAATCCATGATACAAGGAGAGAGTAAAAGCTAATCTTGAAAGGATGTTGGATGCCGAAATAATTGAGCCAGTTGAAGAATCAGAATGGATCAGTCCAATGGTAGTCCAGGACAAAAAGACAGGTGAGGTTCGGATCTGTGTCGACCTAAGAACATTGAATGATGCATGTATGCATGATCAATTTCCGACACCATTCATAGATGACGTTCTGGAAGCAGTAGGCGGTTAGGAGATGTATTCATTCACGGATGGGTTTTATGGCTATCACCAGATAAGGATCACAAAAGAAGATTGACATAATACAACATTTGTTACTGAATGGGGATGTTTTCAGTACACTATGATGCCTTTTGGGTTGAAGAATGTGCCTGTGATATTTTCCTGGGTTGTTGTCGCCGCATTCAAATATTTTATTTAGAAGTTCTTGAAAGTTTATATGGATGATTGGATAGTCTACGAATTGATTAGAGATCATCTAGCCAACCTGCGACTAATGTTGGAGAGATGTTGACAGCATCAGATCGCGCTAAATTCAAAGAAGTGTATTTTCAGTGCACCTTTTGGGATGTTGTTGGGTCACATTGTTTGAAAGCAAGGACTGTTGGTTGACGCTACGAAGGTTGCACTCATTTTGAGCTTACTACCACCTACTAATGTGAATATGCTTAGAGTGACATTGGGGCACATAGGGTATTATCGCAAGTTCATACGAGGGTATGCTACGATCACAACACCAATGGAAAAGTTGTTGAAGAAAGATGCAACATTTATATGGATTCAAGAGTGTCAAGAAATTTTCGACACGCTAAAAGCCAAAATGGATTCCGCATTGATAATAGTTTTTTTAGGATTGGAACAAGGAGTTGCATGTTCATGTGGATGCATCATTCGTTGCATTGGGAGTGGTGCTCGCACAACTAGGAGAGGGAGATCTAGATCACCTGATTTCTTTTGCTAGTCGAAAGCTATCATTTGCAGAGAAAAACTATACTACCACAAAGAGGGAAGGTCTGGCGATGGTATATGCACTACAAAAGTTTAGGAATTACCTATTGGGTGGTCATTTCAAGATGTTTACAAACCATTCTGCTTTGAAGTACCTAGTCAATAAGCCTGTTTTGGGTGGGAATATATGCCACTGGCTACATCTCTTTCAGAAGTTTTATTCTGAGATAATTGTGAAGCCAGGTCACTTGAATGTTGGCCCTAATCATTTCTCCCGAATTGAGACAGGCGAAGAGCCCACAAACATTGAAGACGAATATGCCAGATGCACAGTTGTTCAGAATAGACAAGTGTGATGATTATTATGATCAAATCATTCACTTTTTTGGGATGAGAACTGCACTGGAGGACCTCACTACAATCTAGAAGAAGAAATTGGTGGTTAAGGCCTCATATTTCTAGTTGATCGCTGGGAAGCTATATAAACTAGGACCAAACAATATTTTGCGACGATGTGTCCTACCACATGAACAAGAGTAGATTTTGGTAGAGGCCCACGTGGGAGTTGCTGGTGGACATTATGGAGGACGAGCTACTACAAGTAAGGTGCTTCATACAAGGATTTGGTGGCCCACTCTTCATAATGATGTGATAGACTATGTGATGAGTTGTGATTTCTGTTAATGAACTGGAAAACCATCAAGGAGGGATGATATGTCACTAGCAACTCAGGTGACATTTCAAACATTTGATAAATGGGACATGGAACTTGTGGGACCAATAAACCCACCTGGGAAGATAACTAGTGCACGGTATATCATTACAACAACATACTATTTAACAAGATAGGAGGAGGCCGCATTGGTTGTGGATTGCACCACTACGATAGCAACGAGGTTCCTACTTGATAACATTATTACTCACTTTGGATGTCCAAGGATATAGATGAGTGACTAGGGAAGTCACTTCATCAATCGCACAGTAAGCGTGTTGATGGAGGAACTACATATACAACATAAGAAGAGTACCCAATATAATCCCTAGGTGAATGGGACGGTGGAGGAATTCAACAAAATATTGGAGCATGCGCTTACAAATGTATGTAATGCAAATCACAATGACTAGGAATTGAAGATTCCAATAGTATTATGGGCATATTGCACCACTTGCAAAAGATTGATGGGGCATGCACCGTTCAAGTTGGTGTATGGGCAAGAGGGATTCATGCCTATGGAATACATTGTTTTGAGTCTGTGCATTGCCGCAGCAACATACATGGATGATGAAGCAGCACTAGAAGAACAATTAGACCAGTTAGTTCAGCTTGAGGAAGACCACTTTATTGTGGATTTTCATCAACGCATCGAGAAGGATCGACAGAAGGCTTGGCATGATCACCACATAAAGAATACACAATTTCAGCAAGGATATTTGGTGTTGTTATACGACAACAAGTTCATGAAGCATCCAGGAAAGTTATAGATGCATGGTTAGGTCCATATATTGTTAATTCCATTAATTCAGGAGGTGCAGTTCAACTGCAACAGTTAGATGGAGTGATGCTTCCAAAGCTAGTGAGTGGTAGAAGGATGAATCCCTATAGGATGGGCCCAGAACCACGCAATGCTTGAGGCACTGCACAATGGAAAAAAATAAGTAGGTAGGATGATGGATGAAAGGAGGGAAGACCAAGGAGAAGTGGATGCATAAGAGTAGTAGTTAGTAGCACAGTTAGGAATTCATGCTACAACATCCACATGGCCGTGCATAGAGTCAAATCAACAATAAATGAAGACAATTAAAAGCAGTTAACTGACGGCGCTTATTGAAGCAACATGCATTTATGGATGATCCGACCATTGGATTGATAGGATAGCCATTGGATTTGGATTGTTAATGATGGATTTGGTCATGATGCTCACATTGATTTAGTAATGATGAGTATGGATCAACTTGATGTTATAAGAAGGGGATCGACACAGTTGAAAGACACCATTGTGCAAAGTTGAGTTGAGTTGTATAGTTGTAGAGTTTACGCTGAGTTGCAGAGTTGTAGAGTGAGTTCTCAAGTAAGTTGAGCACATTGTTAAGTGCCATGATATTGAGTGACTGTTAAGTCTTGCAGGGTATTGGTGCGGCATTCAAGTAACCCATACATAGTATATATTTTGAGTGAACGAGATTCACCAATCAGACTAGTAACCATCGTGGAAGAGATCGCTAGTATGCAGATATGCTCATCATTGATGCCGAAGAAGAAGATGCAAGGGTCATAATCCTAGCTCTCTGTAACAACTTAAATAAATAACAACAAACAATAATAATAATAATAATAATAATAATAATAATAATAATAATAATAAACATATATGTATAAAATAAATAATAATAATCAATAATGTCTTTACGAAAAGACATGACTATTAATGAAAGGGCATTTCACCACAATATAAATAATGGACCCTCATATGTAATTCATCATCTTATTTATTATCAATATTTATTACTACTTACCAACATGTGGGATTCAGATTACCTGTGGGCATTCTAGAGAATTTACGAACATTAAAGAAGCTTTTATTCACTTCAAGTGGTATCAGAGCAAGGTTACTATTCAAGCTTCTAGGGTTTCCCTAGAAAATAGGACATTGTCCTTAAAAACAAATAAAAGGTAAAAGTAAGCCCCCCCAAAAAGAGAGGGTTTAAAAAAAGAAAGGGTGAAGAAAAAAAGTAAAACAAAAAAAAGGGTAAAAGTGAAACCACACATGGTTTCTGAATAAGTGGGGTTGGGTTTGAAAATAAAGTACAAAATAATTACTTGTAAAGAGAAAGTGATATTTGAACCTAGGTGGGGAAAGTAACACTTACTCCCCCCAACCACCCAATCTACTCACATTTTACAAAACTTAAGTGAAAAAAAAAGATTAAAA
>LPNX010495945.1:6913-59336 GCA_001517045.1 Pseudotsuga menziesii | reverse complement strand
GATTATATGGTCACATCGAAATTCATTGTTAGTTCCTTATGGAGCGTTGACGGTGACATAATTTTGGGTTTACCTTGGATAAAAACATTGGGGACTTTCATCTTAAATGCCGAAAAGAAGTTTCTGACATTTTCCTATAAGAAAAAGAGAATCACATTTCAGGATATTACAATGAAGTTTGAAATAGAACCTCCAACATCTGAAGAATTCCAGGATATATCAAAGATGATTTCACAGGGTAATCAGAAGTCAAAACAAAAGAAGCAAAAAGAAGTTGAAAAAATTGTTGCTAGTAAGGATGAAGAAATATCATGTTTAAAAATTCATAATCAAAACCTAGAAGACCAGATCAAAAAGTCAAAAAATGACAACAAATCACCATATGGATGCAATAATGAATTAGAAGAAGAAATAAAGAATCTAAACAAACTCATCATTGAAAAAGATGCTGAATTGGCGCAAGTCCAGATGAGGTTAGAAAATCAAGGAGCAGAGTTACATCTTCATAAACAACAAAAAGAAAAACTCCAGCAGTAGTATGATGACAATAAGAAGACACATAAGTTAGAACTGACAAAAGTCAACAAGATTTTATCAAGCCATGCCGAAGAAATTTTCAGATTAGGTAATCATAACAAGACACTAGTCACAAAAATTAAGAAGTTGAAAATTAGTCGGAAGACAGAACAATCTACAGAAGACATTGAAGCAAAACTTCTAGACAAACAGGAAGAAAATCGTTGTATCAGAAGGCATAATGAAGATCTTAAGGAACAACTTAAGAAGGCTGAAGATGACAAAAAATCACATGTAGAAGTGATTAAGAAGTTTCAAAATGATAACATACAGTTAGAAAACAAGTCGGAAAAGATACAGAACGAAGCTTTAAAACCTCAAGAACGAAAACACAACATTCTACTCAAATCAATGCTAAACAAATGGCACTCGTAAAACACAATGACATTGTGAAAATTCCATATCGACACCCCAACCATAAAAACAGATATTCTAAAAAGTGGGAAATGTCGAAAGATAGCGATATTAATGTGATCAAATCTCCTAACGATAGATCAGTACGGAATGCCAACAGTCCACAACAAATCAATTTGGGATGGATTGATTCATCCACATATCAAAAGTTGTGCTCAACTCTTAGTAGTTCATATCGACACGTTTCATCAGCTCTGACAGCACACAAGATGATGCAGAAACATTATAAGGCTTTGAGGACAAAGCCTTTCTAAGGGAGTGGCAATGTAACAACTTAAATAAATAACAACAAACAATAATAATAATAATAATAATAATAATAATAATAAACATATATGTATAAAATAAATAATAATAATCAATAATGTCTTTACGAAAAGACATGACTATTAATGAAAGGGTATTTCACCACAATATAAATAACGGACCCTCATATGTAATTCATCATCTTATTTATTATCAATATTTATTACTACTTACCAACATGTGGGATTCAGATTACCTGTGGGCATTCTAGAGAATTTACGAACATTAAAGAAGCTTTTATTCTCTTCACTCTCCGGCGCCACAGAAGAGATAGACTAGAACATCTACGAGGGAAATAGAGGAGACTGTGTATACAGGTCCATTGAGCTCAAGATTTGTAGAGTCAGGGGCTCACACAGGGGTTTCCATGAAGGACATCCCTAGGTATATACCCCCTAGTAGACCTGGTGCAAAGCCCAAAAGCCCACAAAAAATCAAAAGTATCAAATAAAGATGTCGATGATACCACAAGGGATGGTATGCACTTCTGACATCGTTCCTGCATTGATGCAGATGAAATACGAAGACCATGACTTGCTCGCATAGGAGGATATTATGAATGAACCTTACATGCCAATGGTAGTAGTCAGAGGTAGACTGATAGACCGCATTCAGCATGACTGGGCGCATAGGCTGGACAGAGATAGATTGTTAGGTCTAATCAACATGCTACACTTTGGGAAGCCAATCAAAGTAAATGCGCATGTGAAGCAGCTTTTGGCATGCTTCCATGGAGGATTCTTGTGGCTAGATAAGCCAGTTGACATCATAGTGGGGAATATTTCAGAAATAACAGGGCTTCCAAAGGATGAGCTAGACCCATCGCAGTATTATCCATAGAAAGGACAATGAAAAGAAGCTTGCGACAACATTGAAGAAGCGCTATGCTTTAGAGCGCGACAGGAGGGCTTACCACATTGACAATATTAATGATCGACTGGTGCGCATTGGAGAAAGGATTTTGGTCACCAAAGTGTTCAGGAAGAACCACCCTATCCAATGTAACTTGGGGGTGGTTGCATGTGTTGAGCGGTGTGCACAAGGAATACAAATGAACTAGTCAATTTTCCTCATGAACCAGTTAGCGTAGGATGAAGTGGCAGCGAAAGCGAACGAAAGACCATTCAAAAACAATTGGTTTCTCATCTTCATCATGTTAGTGTCTTAGATGGAGCTAGATGAATACCAGGGCATGGATGTAGAAGCGGTAAGGGAATGCAAGGGTGCACAATATCAGAATCTATAGTGGGTAAAAGAACTTGAAAGATTTTTGGATTGTGCAATCCAATTTTGGATCTATAGGGAAGCGTTGAAAGTTCCAAGGTTATCTGAGGAAGCCACAACAAACTATCAAAGGATTGCACAATTTTCCATAAGGCCACATGCCATTCACGTACAAGTGCGGTGTGACCCAGACAAGCAATGGTTTTCGATGCATTACAAACTGTTGGATGCAGATTTGGAAGTGATGGTTAACGATAGGCCTACAGAATGGTGAGAACCAGTCAGTTTGGACAAAATATTGATGAGACCCCCGATGGATGCACCTGTTGATCTAGTGCACAAGGATGACCAATAGAGTGATCAGGATTTAGACCAAGCATCACCAAAGACACCTACAGACCTAGAAGTAGAATGCATGTTCAACAAATTAAGAACAAAGAGGCACATGGAGAAGGGTGCGAGTAGTAGAACCATGTTAGCAATGGAGGCATAGTTGAACCGGCTTGTCAAGGCCGTCATAGATGCAACTAATGCAGCAATAAAGGAAATGAAAAAATCTACGCATCCAGGATTCACATAGGTAAGAACAAAACTTGATTCAATATATGATGTTGTCTTGAAGAGAGCACCAGAGAGTACGACTATGTAGGACTTCTTGTCAATCAACACTGAGCTACAGGTTAGGTATGTTCAAATTCCCCTGACTGTGATTAACACCGGAAGAGAGGACTTGAATGCCTTGCTGCAGCAGTTGCAAGAAATATCATTGGATATCAACGTGTTGTCCACAAAGATGATGGTACACATGCAATGAGTCATCAACCAAGAGTTGGAAGACAGACATAATGAAATTAGCGATCAGTACTTGCAGTTGCAGGAGAAAGAGGAGAAAGTGTAGAAAGAGATCAAGGAATTGTAGCACGAAAAAGACAAGTTGATGGAAGAAAAAGCGCAAGAAATCAAAGCAATGAAGAAAGCGCAAGAGGAGTTGAAGGTGAAGAGTGCCGTAGAGATTACAAAGTTGAAGAAGGAATAAGATCACCTATTTGTTGAGAAGGCACATATTTGGGATAGTCGAGTAAAGTTGGAAGAGGCAGTTGTGGATGCCTGCCAATATGTCTTGGAGAGAACCGTAGAGATGGATGTAGTGGAAAGAGCACAATGACTCGGGGTTGTTATTTCAAAATTACAGAGTGAGAATAACATTTTGGAGGCTTTGGTGCACCGTCCATGCAACTAGAGAAAATAGCAGTGCAAAAGAGCACCATTGAAGATCTCACAACACATCTTGACACGATGGAGCAAGAGGCCAAGAAAGTGATGGATGCAACCACACAGTTCTAGAGAAGCGTAGTGTAGGATGAACAACTAGCGCAACTGACCACAGAGTTACAAGAAGCAGAAGGCCAGCTGGGGACTTTGAAGACATCGCTGAGAGCGATGCCACTGATGGCTCAAATCACCAAGTTAGTAGAGCTAAAGGAGCTACAACAGCAAGTAGTGAAGGTGCAAGAAAGGAAACAATGATGCACCACATAGCTTGATGAGTTTCAAGAGATTGGAGCACAAATTTATATCAAAGTGGTTTACGTGCTACAAGAATTACAAGAGGGTAAAAATGAGATCGCTTAGAATATGGTCGAGCATCTAGTCACACATGATTTGATGACGAGTCGGGAGCGGAAAAAGTTAAAGAACAGGTCAAGGATATTACTCAGCAGTATGAAGATTTCAAGCTCAAGATTACTGAGTACACCATGTCCAACTAGCATGGATCGAGGGAGAGACACACGATTGTGTTGGGGGCCTATTGGAAAGGGGTTTGGGATAAGTGAGATGCAAAACATAACAGATTCTGCACAAGTGGAATATGGCACACAAGGCAGATAATAGAATATTTTTTATATTTTGTGTCACCTTTTGTAGTTTTGGATGATATTTTGTGGATATTGGTCATTATTTTGTAGAATCAGTTAAGAATTAGTTAGAAGTTGTCTAAGTGGACCTTGAATGTAAAGGCGCAAGCCTATAAGTAGATGTTGAATCGCAAGTGTTAGATATCTTTGGTAAGAGTGAATCATCCAAGCTTAGTGAAGAATATCTTTGAGTGTCTGAACTGAGATCTATTGATATTTGAATTGTGATTTTGTGTGGAAGTAATATGACAAGACGAAATTTGATCTGAATCACTGTGTTCTTTTTTGTTTTATTGTTTTACTATTTTCTGTGACTCAATGATGAATGTTATGTGAATCTACAACATGGATATATGATGTGATGTTTACCTGTTTTAAATGATGTTATCTTGTTGGATCTATTTGTGCATCAGTATGCTTACTACAGTTATGATTGAATGATGCAATCTGTTGAAGAATGATAATGAATGGTTACATGAATGCATGAGTTGAATGATCTGTTAATGTTGCACTAAGATGCTAATGTGATGTCACATTTTCCTCTCCCCTATTCTGTGGAAACTTGGTTCCCTCAACTCTCCCTTGAACATTTTGGGTGAGACATCATCCTCTCTATGGGTGTTTCTAGACAAGGTAAAATTTGTTTGGGCTAGTGCTCAGGGAGATCGTGGTGGTTTGGCTATCGACAGAGTAGGAACCCCTTCCAAATTGTTTTGTTGTCCAGGTTTGTGTCAACAAATATTAAGTGACGATGTCTAGAGTTGATATCCAGTGATTATGCCCATAGTTGACATCCATCGATGATTTCTATATAACTATGATTTCCAATGTCAAGTGACTATATCTAGTGATGATGTCCAGGGATGATGACCATGACGAAAGAATACCTTCCTTGTTAAGAGGGAGTGTTGAAGAATGTAACTTTCGAATATATTCTTATTGTATTTTTATTGTATTCCTTTCAGAGATATTATTGATGTACTTAGTCATGTAAATGTACTAGAAAGAATCAATGTAACCCTTCCATTGTAAGTCGGTTCAATAGTACCCACATGAATATTATATAAAATTTATTTTGAGTCTCCTTAGGTAAGTCAGACCTGTTTGGAGCAATAGGTTGTCCAAGTTAGGTTATTTGGTCACTCACTCGATAAGTATAAATAGAGAGGGAACTTCTCTAATTTGGACACACTTCTCACTAAGGCAAGTGCGCAAGAGAGAGAAAGAAGAGGCTACCTGGAGAGGATATATAACTTCTATTGTATTCTGGGTTCATCTTATCTTGGTTGGTATTGGTATTGGTATTGGTGATGGAATTTATTCTAAATAAGTTGCTCATTTTTCTCCCTTGTGGTTTCCTAGAGAAAAATTCTTGTGTTCTTTTGTCTTATTATGCTTGTCTTTCTTTTAGTGATCCTAATGTTATGGTTATGATGAATGATGCTAAATGTTTAAATATCTTGTATAATTATTAAAATTATAACACATAACATAATTCTATAGAAATGAAATGAGGTCTTATGCATTAATAAACATGGATTAAAAAACTAAATGGGATCTATATTAAGTAAACATACTCTTTTTGAAATAATTCTCAAATGAATTAAAAAATATCAATGAATAAATTTGACATGATGAGATATTGTTGGAGATAATATCACCCTAATAAAAATTACATCCTTATGTAGAATATGATACATGATGTATACAACATACCTAGGCACATGAGATGTGGTTTCGTGGCCAACCACTTGAGAAGCAACCACACTAATTATTGATAGGGATTAACTAATTCTATGGTTTGTATTTGGTATTCTCTAGATCCCTATGTAATTGGACATGAGATCCATTACTTTAATATAGTTCTACCAACTCCATAGTTCCTAGGAAATCATTAGCTTCACTAACCTTAAAAATATTGGTTGGCTCTCATAGCAGTAGCATCCTTTTGGAGCGTGAGCGATTTGAGAGAATCGTGAATTTTTTCCTCTCTCTTTCACATTTATATGTGAAAATTTCTTTCTCCAAGCCCAATTTCCAATTGTTTTTAATGCTTTGACCCTCCTCTTTCATCTCTGAATCCCATACATAATCCATGGTCCAATGATAGTCTCTATTGTTAGAAGGTAGTGAATTTAATGAGCCTCTACAATACTGCTATCATTTAATTTCTTTATCGAAGATATCACCAAATTAAATAGTATAATTAAAACAATCATATAGAGCTCTATCATCTTTGATACACCATTGAACTTTACATTGAATTAGAGAATTCCAAACATTTATATAACAAGTCACTATTTGAGCTAGAATAAATTCATGAGAAATAGAATAAAAAGGGGCCAATACCACATTTGCATATTAAAACAATGAAAACTAAAGAAAGTAGAGGTGACATAGTAATGGAATGATATAATGGGATATATATGTCCATAACAGTGAGAGATAAATTGGCTACATTGGAGGGTAGACATGTTCACAAGGAAAGCTGGTGCAATTGGGAAAATATGTGAGAATATGAAATTGTAGGGAAAGGGGCCTACTATTTTGGATTTTATATTGTTGATGTAAATAATGTAGGGGGTATGTAGTTTGGGTGATGGAATTTCATGTTAATTAATGAGATGGAAATGTGATGATGTGGAAGAATTTACCAATGTGTGCTACCTCCACATTCCACATCAATGAGAAACATGGGAGGTAGAACATAGGAGATAGGGAATATCAACAAAGTCATTCAAATCTACATGGCTAAATTATGTGGTAGTATGGAATGTGGTGATATTAAGGTGAATTTTTAGTTAGAAAGTATTGAAAATGCCACATTCATTATCAATGTGGAATAAAACCATGTGATAATGTGGAAAGAGTTAAAAAATGAAACAAAATTTGAAGAACCTCTGTAATCTGCATGTAACAACTAATGTGGAATGTAAAGAAAATGACACTCTCTACTTATATATAATAATACACATGGGATGTATCTATAAAAATTTAATTTATACTTACATGAATTCAAAGGCTTCTTAGAACCTTTGTATGCATAGAAATGGGATCACATTTCAGAGGAAATAATGAAGAAACTAGATCAAAGAGTCATTTGTATATCATGATGGGATAATTCAAAGAGTCAAAGGCCTATATGGCATTGAACCCTATCAAATATAGGATTATCTACATAATATATGTAATATTTAATGAGAAGAACTTAGATATCACTTTGGTAAATTCCTCTTTTGGTTTGTTAAACACCAATCCTTTAGAAATTCTAGGGAATTTTAGATCGGTTGACTACTTCATAGGACCATCGACTACTTAGTTGATGAATTATCCTAAAATTGACCTATGACCACCTTCTGTAATAGAATACACCATAATGTTGGAACTCATTTTTAGTCTATAAATAGTGAACTTGGTATAGGAACTCCTTCAACAAAGGGAGTTTGTATTCCTAGATAGGTGACCAATAAAATTGAAGTTGTTGGAGCTGATGTGAGAGATATCAATGACTAAGAAAAAATTAGAAGTTATAAATGGTAGGGTAGTGTGCTATAATGACACATGTGATCTAAATGCACATGCAAATGCATATGGTTGACATGAATGGGATAATTCTATGGTTTATGATTATCATTCCTTGATGAAGAATGACACTTGGGATTTAGTTCCTCAACCACAAAGAAATAATGTGGTGGAGTGTTGCTACAAGATCAAATTCACATCTAAAGGTGATGTTGAAAGACATAATTCTTGTTTGTAGCTAAGTGATTTTTCTTAGCAAGAAGGCATTGACTACAGTAAAACCTTTTCCCTTGTTGCAAAGATGAACTATGTTCAACTGATACTTTCACTTTCTAGTCACTATGGATGGGAGGTAAATCATATGGATGTCAAAAGTGTCATATTACATGGTGATCTCATTTTATGTGGAGTAAACCCTTGGGTTTGAAAGGTATGGTAGTCTTGTGTGTTGGCTGAAGAAATCCTTATATGGTTTTAAACAGGTCCCCAAGGATTGGTATGAGAAGATTGATTAATTTTTCCTCAATCTAGGTTTCAAACACTGTTAATTAGATCATAGTACCTATATATTGTATATAGGTGGTCAAACATTAATTGTTTCATTTTATGTGGATGACCTAGTCACTGGAAGCAATATTATTTTAATTTTGGGTTTGACAAAAAAATGGGAAATACATTTGCCGATGGTTGAATTTGGTCTATTGCATTTATTTTTGGGCATCCAAGTCTTACAAATAGATGATGGTATCTTTATTTACCAATCTAAATATGTTTTAATATTTTACAAAAGTTTAGAATGAAAGACTATATACTATGTGGTACATATTATTAGGCAAGGGTGAATACAAATCGAGTGTGATTATATGAAAGTCAATGCTACTCTCTACTCATAACTTGCTTGTAGCCTTATCCATTCAATTCCCAATCGACCTAATATTTCCTTCATTGTTAGTGTGGTTTCTTCGTTCATGTAGGATCCATGAGAAAGTCACCTTAAGGATGCAAAGAGAATTATTCATTATATCAAGGGAACTTACCAAATCGATATAAAGTATTACAGTGTTAAAATCAACCATAGAACCAATGTATCATGGTGTAGTGTATGTTGGGCCAAAGGTAATATGGATTTGATATTTCATTGGTGAATTTGATTTCCAATTGAGACATTGACTATGGTATCTTATGATAATCAAATTGTGATACACGCTGCAAAGAATCTTGTTGCACACAAAAAGATGCACAATGTGGATATTCATGTTGATTACTTGAGAATATAGTAAACTATAATATATAGCAAATACTAGACTATGATAGTCATCGGATTCACGTTCATGACAATAATAGATAGAAAGTATAATCACCTATACGTAATAAACTATAATATAATACTACTTGAGACTATAATAGTCATGAGATTCATGCTCACGACTATAATAGGTTCATTTCCATGACCATAATATATAGCAAGTATAGTGATGAGAAAGTAGTAAACTATACTAGAATATTACTTCAGACTATAATAGTCATGAGGTTCATGCTCATGACTATAATAGGTAGAAAGTATTATGCTTCTCATGCTAGAATTAAAAATGGTAATCCATTATAAGTAAAATAGGGTATAGTGGGACTTATGTTACCAGAAACGTGATGGGGGTTGGCGGTTTTGTGAAGAAACGAAGTAGAAACGAGGACGGAAAGAAAACGGCCGTTTTTTATGCTCATTCCCGTTTCTAAAACAAAGAAACCATTTCTTACTAAACGAATCGTTTCGGGCAGCGATTTTGGCAGAAACGATTTTTGTTTCTCAAGGAGCGTGATCGGTTTCTAATCGTTTCTTAAGGATTTTGGTTGGTGGCAAGTCACATATTGATCGTTTCTTAAGGATTTTGGTTGGTGGCAAGTCACATATTAACGTAAATACGAAATTAATACAGGATGAGTGTTGAACAAGAATTCCAGCTGCCTACCACGGCTCGGACTACCTCGGGTGTAGTGCATTGAAAGCTCAAACTGTGTCTGAACTCTATGCTTTCGCCTTCAGCTAAGTATGATTTGGGTGATAGGGTGAATAGAGTGATGTCTCATGAAATATCAAAAGGTGTCCGAATAGAGATGTAAATCTGTAGGGCTAATAGAGTGATGTCTCATGAAATATCGGAAGGTGTCCGAATAGAGATGTAAATATGTAATAGCGGCCATCAAAGACAACAAGGGAAATGGAGAACCACCGATCCTGTTGTTTCTGTATCCCTGTCCTCAAGAAACCACTTTATAAACCCCGTATCAGCTTCTTACCCTACTGATACTGGTGCTGATAGGATACTCGGTAAACTCAAGTGCTGCTGAAACAACTGAAGATTCATTGGGTGCTGGGTAAACTACTTCGGTTGATATCCTGTCAAAGCGAAAAACAGAGGAGGGCCGATAATAGTGCTGGAGTAGTGAAAGTGAAGACTATTTTGAAGAATCGAGACAACTAGTTTGCAAATTATTAGTCAGGCATGCGCAAGACTTTACTATTTGGGAATTTGGTATATATATTCCTACAAGAAAGAACTAGTATGCCTGGACAGAAAAGTTAAAGAACTCTTGAATTCCATATCATTTTTAAGACTTTGTTAATTAGCAAACATTCACCCATCATTTTTGTTTGGAAAATGCAATTTCATTAGGTCTTCTTATAAACGTACATCAAGACTGATATACCATGGAACCATAAGGTGGTCACACAAGGTTCCCCACTCTGCATAAACAAAACAAGGAAAGCTAGGACGTTTGCTTTTGCTCCGACCTCAAGAGTGTTACGTCTTTCCTAAATATGTCCTTCACTTTGGTTTAGATCTGGATAAACTGTTAGGATTTAAAAGTTAAAACTTCTCCCAAGTCGAATGGATTATTTTCCTCATCAAAGGTTACTGGCCACCATACTTTCCATTAAAAGGATATGTGGCCAGTTGTATCATATACCAAACACTACTATTTATGAAAGTCCCTCACTTCGAGTTTTATGCTTTTCCATATTTTTAGGAGTGAATAAATATCCCTGTAATCTTTTATATCTTGTGCATGTTACTGGTTATGCACTTCAACGTGTAGAAGTTTCATAAACGTTTCAACATTTATACTGTAAATAATGGTTTTAATTAATTTTTTTTTTTATGTTATTGTTGTATTCTTGCTGAAATAGTAGGCAAGAATTGTCAAATTTGTATTCACATTATATTTTATTTTTTATTTTGTTCATTTGAAGTGCGATTGAAGGTTTTTTTAGGTTAAAATACATTCTTTCTTCTAGATCTTGCTCTCTGCTTGTAGCTGTCTTTTTGTTTTTTTGGGGTTTGGAGATTAAAATTAACCTGAGTAATAAAAAATTCTAAACAGGGGTATATGGTATTTGGCAAAATCATTGTCTTAAACCCAAATATGAAAACAGGGATATATGGAAAAATAGTTTTGTTCATGAGAATTCTAGGAACTTTCAGTACTATTGTTTTTCTCTCTCCTCGTTTCTTATATGCGAAACCTGTGAACTCCGTTTCTCGTACTGTTCTCGTTTCTCGTTCCGTTTCCCGTTTCTCATTTCTGGTAACATAGAGTGGGACTTCTTGCAACAAATTCTCAATATTTTATTATTAGCAAAGGTAGTTGGAAAGAGGTTCAAGAAAAAATTTTCTCCATGGCATGCCTCAAATTGTTAAGGCTCATTAGTGCACTTTCACAACAAACATAATAATGCTCTTATATATAAGCATTATATTTTCAGCATAAGAAATCCTTTTATGGTTTGAAACAGGTCCCCATGGAATGGTATGAGAAGATTAATATTTTTTCCTTAATCTAGGTTTCAAACACTGTTAACTAGATATTAGTACCTATATATTGCATATAAGTGGTCAAACATTAATTTTCTCATTTTATGTGGATGGCCTAGTCACTAGAAGCAATATTATTTTAATTTTGGGTTTGAATTTTTTTTGGGAAATATAGTTGAGATGGTTGAGCTTGGTCTATTGCACTTATTTTTGGGCATCCAAGTATTACAAATAGATGATGGTTTCTTTATTTATCAATCTAAATATGGTTTAATGTTAGCAGGGATATTTCACCTTCTGTGGATAGTAAGGTGTTCCACTAGTCTGAATGGTTCAGATCCAGAACAAATGAAGGACAAAGGTTGAAGACCCTCCCTGGACCCTGTAGATACCTAGAATGTGATGCTTCGATAGTAACCCTATGTACCTACAATCATATTAAACACGTAAACAAATCAAAGTTGCAAGAATATAATCTACTGATCCATGTTAGTGACTAAGGAATCTAACAACATATACATGTGAAATAAAACAACAACAGTAATGTGGGACAGAAATTAGCTTTGCATTAAGATAAAAATGGAGAAGTTTACAACCAATTAAGCCTTAGTGTTGACATGCATCTCCATGAAACCAAAACTTTCATCCCTATAAGCTCCAAATTTTCTCTCTATGCTCTCCAATGGCTTGGGCCAAGTGGTCAATCCAACAACATAACAATACTTGAATGGTTCCCCCTTCAACCATGGACATGAGCTTGTATTTATAAGGCTCAATGGATAGGGATGGTTGAGAGATTTGTGGATGAGGTGGCCTCTAAGATCCTAGGATGGGGGATCTTGAGCTCAACCAACCCATAATGATAGGGATAAGGGAGGACACGAGGCTCATGATCTAGAAGCCTCAAGAAACTTCTCTTTTTCCCATTTTACCCGGGGTACCTCTTTTCTCCTTCAATGATAGAGAGGTTTAGGTAAGAAACACCTATGGACTAAGGGTCATAAGTGGTGGCACCACTTGTGGCTAACAAGGGATAGGTGGTGCGAGCAAGGTACCACTCATGGATAAAGGGGAAAGTGTGGTGCTGAGTATTTTTGTGAAATATTGACAAATGGTATGAGTTTCCACTCCAAGTGCTGGGATTAAGGGCAAATAGGTATGTTAAGAGTCTTATCACATGATGGTGATATGATTTTGGTATAACAAGATGCCCCCAAAAGCATGAGTCTTAGAGGGATATGATAAACAAGATCTTTGAGAGAACAAGTCATCGCTACGAGGTGAAAATGTCGGCTAGATCGAAGCATGTTGTCAAGTAGGCATCTGTAGTACATCAGTATGTTGACTCATAGACACAAGTAACCAACTCATGGCTGCAAACCAATACAAGGAAGATCCATGAGAGGAATAAACATGCATAGATACTAGAATATAGCGTAGATTCATGTGATAGAGGACTCAAACTTGGACATAGCTACCAGACATACAATGTAGATCTATTTCATATAGATGCAAGTTTGAGCATAGCCACGACCATACAAATGTGGATCCATGCTAGATATACAAAACTCCATTGCAACCTGGGGAAAAGCAATGAGCGCTTTTAACAAATACCCAAGGTCTTCGTCTCATCTTCCACAAAGTATGATTCTATCCATGTGATTACAATGATCTGAAGTCGAACATGGGAGAAACCACTTGATTATCGGCCAATGATGTGAACCGTTAACAAGTGTGAGGGAGATCACCATTAATGTCAATGATTCCCAAGGTAATCTAGTACAATCTACTGAGTGCGAATAGATGTCCTGATGTGAACCTATGTTGAGAGCAATATAATATGTCATTAAGGAATACAGATCTCAAGGTACCAAATATTGTTTCTAAGACTATTTCCCGGATGATGAGCTGATGTCGAGAGAAATAGTCTCATCGAAGAAGGGCCATGATGAGTCCCACATTGACGACACGAAACTCGAAACATAGCTATGGAAAGATGTGAATGTAGTAACCATAAGACTGACTCAAAAATACTGACACAAAATACTATGTATACTGCAGAGTTAAAACTTCTTCAAATCCCCTTTGAACATCGGTCGACATGACAAAAAGACTTGGCAGCATAACTGAATGGGACAAACACACAATGCGATGGTGGACAATGCATTCTTTTGAAAGACTCAAAGGAGTGACATGACTCATGAAATTTTATTGTCACGAAGATCAACTGAATACCCAATTGACTGACATGATGTGCATACAAGTGCCATGTTCAAAGGTAATGACAAACAACTGCCATTATTTACAAAATGATTCCCTTCCCATTTCCCCCATCATGGTTGATGAGTGCCTCTTTTCAATTTTACAAGTTCAAAGAGGGTAACAAACACTCGATATAGCTTGTCGGAAGACAATTCCAGACTCATATGTTTTATGAACCTAAGAGAGGAGGGGTTCATTCCCAGAACGGGCCTCTCAATGTTTAATTTGACGAGTCCATTGAAAGAAAACTCGATAGCGTTCATGTTTAGAGAGTCTGAACAAATACAGAAGAAGACTCCACACGGGTCCTTTTTTGTATGATTTAGTCCCTAAGGACTGAAAAAGTATAAAATCATACCTTATGGAACTCTTCCAGTCATGATTGGCTGGAGTGTTCCTTTTTCATAAATAGTCCTATCGAAATCGAAAAAGATATAACCTACCATCAGACAGATGACTCTTCAAATACTTTAATGAGTGTGAAGAAGACAAGATCACTCAACGATCTTTTCATATTTAGGGAGCCTAAAAAGAGTTTAAAGAGAACTCCATGACGTTTTCTTACACAATGTCACTTTTTACGAGCTCGGAAAGAATCAGAAACAGACTCGATGATCTTTTCGTGTTTAAGGAGCCTGAAAAGGAGGTGAAAACAAGACTCCATGATGTTTCTTTACATAATGTCAATTTTTTACGAGCCTGGAAAGAAACTGAAATGGACTCGAACCTTTGATAGTGGGTTTAAAGAGCGTGATCAAAGTGCCATAATAAATGCTCATCGATCTTTTTCGTTTTATGAAAGTGCAAAAAAGACATAAACAAAATTCCAAATCTTCTTTATATAGTTCTCTTATCCTACAATCGACTCAGAAACAAGTGTTAAAATGCATTTATAACTAGCATTGAGGGATTACGACAGATAAACTTTGACTAAAATATGATTTTATATCAAAACTATAGTATGTTAGACCCAAAAATGCTTATATAAGTCATGTAAATAGTAAAAACTCAAATCATTTCACTATTTACCCATAACGGAGAGAATTTGGAGCACTTTCTTAGCCAGATTGTCAGCAGCTAATACCAGGAGTTCCCACCGTCTGTTTTGAGCACCGTCAGTTGCAGGTAACAGCTAAAACCCTACTCTTTCATTTCATAGCATTTATTTTGAGTTTTGATGGGGTTTTGGGCACATATGGAAATCCCTAAATCCTAAAACGTGGGCACCATGCCTACCCCTTGCGGGATACGTGGTACCTCCCAAGAACCACGCCTATAACATAGTTAACAGGCTGTGCCATCGCCTGTCTCTGACTGTGGAGATTTTAAACTAATAGCATGAGAAATATAAAGTCATTCTTTTGATTTTTAATTATTAGGGATGATTCTAATGCATGCTGTGATTGCTTTTCATAGGTCTTGGTCGCTCAAAACATGGTGATATGGAAAGAAAGATCACACAAAAATGACGATGCTTTTGTCGAGAGAAATGCGGGTTGTATAGCTGCATTATGGGACTGTGGACTCCTGAAGTTCTTCCAGACCCCGAGCATGGTGTCATATGAGTGGTTATTGGAGCACATGCTGTGGATGTGGAATCCAGAGCAGGTGTACTTTGAGGTGGGGGCCCATATTCTTACAGTGGAAGTAGAGGATATCTACTTCTTGACTGGCCTCTTGAGACGGGGTTCCCCCATCTCACTGATAGGTTCTCATGGAGGGGATATTACCACTCAAGAACTTATAGATCATCACTGTGCTCCAGGGACAAGGACATCAAGGAAGAAAATCCCCATCAGAGCAGTGACGGATGGGCCTCTACGACCTGTCCTATTTACTATGCAAAGGGTGGTCAAGAGTCAAGTTGTACACAAGGATTCTAGGGCACACATGATGTATGCCATAGAGGCCATGGAATCCAGTGTATTCAACTGGGTGGGAGCCATGCTTCCAATATTCAAAGATCAGCTGACTAAGTGTCGGCAGGGAGAGCTAAAGTAGTTTTTCTTTGGTTCCATTTTAGCCTACTTCTTCTTCGAGTGGGTACCACAGATGAGACCTCAAGTGGTCTTCCAGAGTTTGAGGGAACAGGACCCCTCTATGCTAAGGTGGGTCCAAGTCATGGCTCGTACAGGAGCAGGTAGGGGGAGGGTGAAGTTCGGTGACCTGTTCTTCAGATGGCTCCGAGATCAAATCCTCATGGTTGAGGATTATGCTTAACAAGGTATGGACTTCACCAGAGATCCTGACCTACCACTCCCACTTGATGGACAGTGGAGCGACATCGGTAAGAAGCAAGAAACCCAAAAATGGATGAAATGTTTTTATGTTTTTTAATGTTTTATATTTTTTATGTTAAGTGAAAAGACCTATATATTCTCATGCAGATGTTGGAGCAGCGTGACCTAGATGAGCTTCTCCGTTGGACAGGTGAGCTGGAGCCCACTTTGTACCATAGGGTGATGATATCACCGGGGAGCTAGAGGAAAACCTAGAGAGGTTGACCTTGGATATCCCAGATGCTTCCATAGATGACCTCCCGATGAGATATCATAGATCCACAGTGGGAGTACTGGGTCGATTCAGTAGGATGTTGCGTAGAGTAGCTTGGGCAATGATGTGCTATCATGAGCATCACTGGTGTATGAGATATATACTGAAAGCTGACAGCTTCAGGATTTTGTATGATGATTTTACCTGAAATCCTATGTGCTTCAGATGAGGTCTCGGGACCTATTTTTTGTAAACTTTTTTGTGTGTGTATATATATATATATATACAGACTTTTATCTAGTGTTTATATGTCTCAAATGGTCAATGTGTTTTACATAAGTTTTCTGTGTCTTTAAATGTTTATTTACAATGTACCATGTTTGATTTCAATGTCATGAATGGGCAATATGCCAATATAGGATGTAATTAGCCAATGAGTCAGCAACTACATTATGTTCCCTAGGGATATGCCTATAAGTGATGGTTTCAAATGATCTTTCTAGCAAACATACTATCTGGAAGAGGCGGAGGAGCATAATATTTATAATGGTGTAAACATGGTTTAAATGGAAAACCATGAGTTGTGAGTCCATCAAGACTACTAGATCATGAACATCCTGGGAGACAGCTTTAGTCAGAAGACCGATGACTGCTTCATACTCGACGATGTTATTAGTAGTGGGACCTATACAAACCGCTCATGAACTGACCAAATATTCAGTTGGGGAATAGAGGACCCAAGCAGCCGAGGTGAGATTCAAGGTGTGGTGACAAGAACCATCAGTGAAGCCGTAGAAAGCCATCTGCATGACCAAAACATGGTATAAATAGATGCGAACATTAAACTCAAAACAATCTTGAAAATACTAAAAGCACACTGAAAGTCAATCAATATACATATATACAAGATACTATCCAAGAAAGACCTAGGCATAGTACCTTTTCAGGTAAAACCCATTGCGAGGTTTCCCCAAAGGGATTCCATCATAATCAACGAGCTCATAGGCTCCTTTCTCTAAAACCTTAGAAATGACA
The DNA here is from genome assembly GCA_001517045.1 of Pseudotsuga menziesii. Taxonomy (NCBI): domain Eukaryota; kingdom Viridiplantae; phylum Streptophyta; class Pinopsida; order Pinales; family Pinaceae; genus Pseudotsuga; species Pseudotsuga menziesii. Next base: position 41,776 of record LPNX010495945.1, on the reverse strand, counting down.
AAATGTCCATACCACATGGACTCGAACTTACCCTTCCCTAGTTTGTCATATCTCTAATCATAAGTCAAGACTAGGTCACCCTCGTTAAAGACACGAGGTTGGATGGATTTATCATACTGCACCTTGACGCATTTCTTATGTGCCTCATTAGCCAAGGCAGCATCTCTTTGAGTCTTGTCAAGGTTATTCAAGTACAAAAATCTTTCTTCCTCTATGAAAGTGTTTGCGAGAAGTTCGACGACGAGTTGTCATAGATGGAATCTGACATTGAATCGGTAAGACAGCTTCGAGTCCATAGACAAGCTGGAATGGTGAGAAAATAGTGGTTGTTTTCACCGAAGTTCGATAATCCCAAAGAGTGGAGAAAAGAACGTGGTGCCAGTTGGATTTATGATCTCCAACCATATGACAAAGCATAGTTTTCAAAACTTTGTTAATGGCCTCCACTTGAAAATTAGCTTGTGGATAATATGGCGTAGATTTTTCATGGAGAAAACCTAGCTTGGCACTTAGTTCCTCCATGATTTGATTACAGAAATGGGATCTGTGATCAGTAACGATGGACTGCGGGACTCCAAATATAGCTATGATATGATTGAACAAGAAGAGAGTGGCACTCTTACCATCTTCTGCATATGTAGGCATGGTCTCCACCCATTTTTTGAAATAATCAATGGCTACCATGATGTAACCATGCCCCCCAGATGAGGTAGGATTACAATGCATGAAGTCAATCCCCCATTTGGTGAATGGGCCAACGACAATTACGGGGTGTCGCGGAGCAGGATGGGTGTGCTTTTTGGGATAAAAGTGTTGACAAGGTGGGCATTTATTAACAGCCTCATGACAATCTTTGAAGATAGAAGGCCAGAAATAGCCAATGCGGAGCGGAACCAACAATCCCATCAACAGGTACTTCTGCTGGTGGCTTGGTGGGATCGATGCTTAGGCGAGGAGCTTGAGGAATCAAGTCATAAAGGGTTCTAGACTGGGAATAGACCAAGTCTAGATACTAGGCTCAACTAATAGCTTGCTATTCAGTAACGACAATGCCCATAGCCACATCTCGGGCAATAGGAGGCAACAAGGATTTGGTAAACCAATCAGCTAATAACTGATCCAGAATAGGGGCCTTAATAATCCTTCTCCACCTTCTCCACTCGTGAATATGATCGAATACGTGGGTTGAGTTGTTTTGTTGTAGAGAATTTAAAATATTAGTGCCCATTTCATAATGAATAGGGAGCTGAAAGTGTGTAAGAAACAAGGTTGCCAACGAGCCAAAATCCACAAACAAATTTTTTGGCAGTTCAATGTACCACTTCGCGGCTATACCGATCAAAGTTCCCTGAAAGAGTGGTACCAAATGAATTCATCCATGAGGGAGTTTGAAGAACACCACAAATGGAATTTCATAACATGGTTCTTCGGATCGTCTCCTTGCTTCCCATCAAACTTTGAGATATCTGATGGTAAATTTACCAGAATAGGAGGCCATGAGGGATTGTGTCGAATAGGGTCATTAATCAACTTGGACAAATCTAGTAAGTCCAAATTTGCTAGGAAAGGTAACTGTCAGTTGGGTTGCATATACTGGTAATATTGATATGGCATATAATTACCAGTAGGGCCATAAGTGGACTGAAAGACAGGTTGTTGCGACGAAGAACTATCAGAAAATTCACCCACAGGGGGTTGATTTCTGAGATCGGGACCTCTAGGACCAGTAGGGCCTTCGGTAGGAGGACCACTAGGGCCACCGAGACCACCAGGACCACCGGGACCACTAGGACCATCGGGACCACCGGACCCTCCAGAGCTACCAGGAGATAAGCCTCTAGAGCCTCCAGAACCACTAGGTGGAGGGCCACCAGACCCTCCAGGGCCATAAGGAGGAAAGCCACCAAGCCCCTCAGGACCACTAGGACCAATAGGACCATAAGGAGGAAAGTTTCCAGATCCTCTGAGACCATTAGGCCCCTCAGGGGGAGGACCACCATAAGGCGGTCCTCCGGCACCTCCCACAGTATGTATAGGTATCCCCCCCATATCTAGCATGTAAGACTAGTTGGGTTTCCCCCATGGCGTAAAAGTGTTACTAGGGTATGGAATTCCAGCATAAGGAATCCCTATAGGATTAGGTGGATGATTAATATTACCTACAAGTATGTGATAACCATAGCCTCTAGAAGATTGAATAGTTACAGGTTGTGTCCCTGAGGGCTGACCTCAACTAGATGGGGGATTAACCACATTAGTATGGGTGGGAGGTACATAAACTGTATTGTGTCCCCCTACCACTAGAAGGTATTGAGGAGACAGGAATTGAAGGTAGAGCCCCGGGTGCAGAAGCTTTGGGAATATTAGGAACAGACATAATATGGGAGGTGGTGGAGGTGTTATTTTGACCTGGGTTGTGGGGTGTTATTTGATGATCTATAATCGGTTCAATGGGTCTCATAGAATCAACAAGTGAATGATATCCCATAGGAAAAAATGTGGAGCGTGATGGTGTCTAGCCTAATAGGTCATCTATTTGCTAGTCAATCTCCTGTGCACGGAGAATGGCAGCACGATATTTCCTACATTCTTCTTCATTTTCATAAGAGTTTAAATGGGTGCCAAATGAGGCAATGGCCTGTCCTACAGGGGTATCCCAAAATGGAGCATTGGGAACAAAATCCAGATAGGTAGTATCATCAACATGACCTTCCGTGGGAGAATGGAATGAGGTATTTCCCCGAGAAGGCTGTTGGACCAAGGGAGGTGAGTGTGAAGAATATGGTCCTCCACTTTCTGCAACCACATTATCTCCCACTTGGGAGGTCGTAGAAACTCCTTGGTCGATAGCTTCCATTGGATTTTCTCCTGAACTAGGAATAAAATCGGGTGGCAAGCCCCATACTCTTCTGGACTGTCTTAACTTAGCCAGTTTGTACAATTCCTATCTAACCTAGGGTCTAAAAAACTAGAAAACACACCAAAAAAATTTCCCTACTCAAGCTATAGGTCGAAACAAGCACACTTAAAATGATAGGAGGAGTTCACAAAGTCAGGTCTCTCACCAGGATTATCAAGAAGGTGCCACTCAAGATATACCTCGAGGGTACGCGTGTAGTAATCTCCCCGAATGTTTTTTTCAGTGTATGGCTCCAAGTAAGACGACCAAAGGGATTTTCTTAGATATATAAGGTATCCTAGTGGGGTCTCCCGATATACTCAAGGTACGTGGGAGCTCGAATCGGTAGTAGTGCTGTCTAATGCATAATCATATACAAGGGGCCTTCCGATATACAATTGAGTACGTGAAGTACCTTTCTATATACCTCAAGGGTACGTGAAAGGTTGTTTGATATACCAACAGTACGTGGAAGAACCGCGCGAGTCCCGGAATGTAATGCAGACAAATAACGGTAGCTCCTACCCTTAACAACGCCCAAACACATCTCTAACCTATCACTCCAATTGCTACGTACATTTTAACTTATAACTACTATTTATTTTAAAGTGGATGGTTAGGTGAATGCATGATGTTTTGATAGAAAAGTAAAACCATGCAGTATGCTTATGCAAAATATTTCACTTTACCATTCAATATGCCTACTTACGGGAGGGAAAGAGAGTTATTTCTTTTGTTTCAAAACCAAAAATACTTCCAAACAACAGTCTTGAACACAAAATCAGAGACAAGCAACACTTTCCAAACTGATTTCTCTTTTCTGAAAGCAATAAGAAGGGGGAGAATCTATTTTCCTAAAAGAAAAACAAGAAGCACACTACATGCAAATGCACTCTATTTTTTCAATTTTCTCTTAAAACATAGGCAAATCTAACTTAAAACTAAAATATTTTTATTTTGATTGAGATAGTACTAAATGCATAAGAGATGAAAGAACATGAAGAGCCTGAAATCTTGTAAATCCAATCAGAGATGTAATGTCCAACGCTCAATGATGATAACCTAGTCTCAGTAAAAAAAAATCTTTTTTAAAGGAAGGAAAAATAAGTTCTTTATGCAAACAAGAAATGAAACTAAGATGCTAATCAAATGTTCTTCTTTTAGTCTATATAACAGAAATGAAAAGAGATCTTACTAACACCCTAATCTTTTAAAAAAACAAGAAATCCTTTTTCAATCACAATGAACAAGTACCAAAGTGTATGAACAATCAAAAAGTCTAGTCTAGCTTTTGAATTTCCTAATCAAACCAATATCAAACCATAAAATTTCAAACCACAAGCATCATATTCTGTCACACAACCCTAATAGTGTAGGACTGAAAGAAAAACAACCCAAATTTTTACAAAAAATGTGGAAAATGAGGTCTTGGAATGATGCCTACCTGGCACCACGCTTCTCGGGTGTTGACAGAGCGGTTCTATCCCAGCACTGCTTCTCACCAACGGGATACAAGCGGTGGCACCACATACTACCCACTTTGTTTAGGAAGTGGCACCGCTTCTCGTACACTACATAGGCACGGTTCCCTGTAAAATTCCAAAACACAAAGATAACGATAGATCAAGTCAGAAAAATACTAGATCAGGGTAAAGGTTGATAGATTGAGTATAAAAACAGAGCATAAAAGGTTGAAATGATTCAAATTTGAACATATCTGGAAGTTTCAAACCCAAATTGACTGAGTCGGATAGCAGATCTGACTGAAGAGAGTTGGAGAAGGAGCCTGGATTCGGACAAGAGTTGAAGAGCTAAGGAAGATCAGAATAACTAATACATCTAGTCCCCAACGAAGTTGCCAAATTTGTTAGTAGGAATATTTCACCTTCTGTGGACAGTAAGGTGTTCCATTGGTATGAATGGTTCAGATCCAGAAAAAATGAAGGACAAAGGTTGAAGACCCTCCCTGGATGCCGTAGATACCTGGAATGTGATGCTTTGATAGTAACCCGGTGTACCTGTAATCAGATTCAACACGCAAATACATCAAATCTGCTAGAATATAATCTATTGATCCATGTTAGTGACTAAGAAATCTAACAATACATACATGTGAAATAAAACAACAACAGTAATGTGGGATGGAAATTAGCTTTGCATTAAGATAAAATTGGAGGAGTTTACAACCAATTAAACCTTAGTGTTGACATGCATCTCCATGAAACCAAAAATTTCATCCCCATAAGCTCCAACATTTCTCTCTATGCTCTCCAATGGCTTGGGCCAAGTGGTCAATCCAACAACATAACAATACTTCAATGGTTCCCCCTTCAACCATGGACATGAGCTTGTATTTATAAGGCTCAATGGATAGGGATGGTTGAGATATTTGTGGATGAGGTGGCATCAAAGATCCTAGGATGGGGGATCTCAAGCTCAACTAACCCACAATGATAGGGATAAGGGAGGACACAAGGCTCATGATCTAGAAGCCTCAAGAAACTTCTCTTTTTCCCATTTTACCCAGGGTACCGCTTTTCTCCTTCAATGAAAGAGCGGTTTAGGTAAGAAATTATTATGGAATAAGGGTCATAAGCAGTGCAGGCACCACTTGTGGCTAACAAGGGATAGGTGGTGCAAGCAAGGTACCACTCATGGATAAAGGGGAAAGCGCGGTGCTGAGCATTTTTGTGAAATATTGACAAATGGTATGAGTTTCCACTCCAAGTGCTAGGATTAAGGGAAAATAGGTATGTTAAGAGTCTTATCACATGATGGTGACAAGATTTTGGTATAACATTTAATATTTTACAAAATTTTAGAATGGAAGACTATAAACCATGTGCTACATATTATTACTCGAGGGTGAATATAATCGAGTGTGATTATATCAAAGTCAATGCTACACTCTACTGATAGCTTGCTTGTATCCTTATCCATTTAAATCATAATCGACCTAATATTTCCTTTGTTGTTAGTGTGGTTTCTTGGTTTATGTAGTATCCATGAGAATGTCACCTTAAGGATGCAAAGAGAATTATTCATTATATTAAGGGAACTTACCAACTTGGTAACCGATTACTTACTTAAAATGACTCAAATTGGGGTGGAGATAGTGATGATAGGAGATCTAAATTTTGTTATGTGTTTCATATTGTTTTTAAACCCATAGTTTAGTCTTGTAAAATGTAGAAGGTTCTCTCTCTTTAAACCATAGAAGAAATGTATCATGGTGCAATGTATGTTGGCACAAAGGAGATATGGATTTGACACTTCATTGGTGAATTTGGTTTCCAATTGAGACATTGACTGCAGTATCTTATGAAAATAAAATTGTGATACAAGATACAAAGAATCATGTTGGACACAAAAAAATGTTCCATGTGTTGACACACAACTCCATCGACAGGGGTTCACTTCACACTTTCGTCAAAAAACCTTGACACAGAATCCTTATACATCGGCCCAGAAAAGATTTACCCTTTCCAGCAACACCCGTGGAGTGAGTGCAGTCTTACCTGATATGTTAAAGTGGAGATGCAGGAACCACGTTTCCATAGTGCAGAGGGGACATGTGTTACTTCATACCCATTCACAAGACAAACAGAAATAAATATTCATATCATACTATTCTTCTACCTTAGTTGGATTGACTAATATCTAACCATTCGTAGCATAATCAGAAATCTCAACCGCATTAACATGTATCTAACCAAATATATGTATCAACACACATTAAAACATTGCAGAACATCTATCATATTTGAAACAAGAGAGAACGACAAAGATAGTGAACAATCATCCTTATTCATAAAATAGATTCACATCAGAGAATACCGAAAGAAGCTACTAGAAAACAAGATCAAATCCATGCCAAAACATCATATTATAATCCATGGATGTGAAATATGAAGCAAATAAAATCTAAGCCCACATAATTCAAATTTAGCTACAATCAAATAATAATTGAAATGATGATTTTTACAATTAGCAATAAGACATTTTATAGGTCTAAACACACCGTTTCAATGAAATGGTGTGACCCTATGTTTAGCTTAATTAATATTACATTTAATATTTAAATTAATTTCTCATAAATATTTAGATACATAATATTACCGCTGTCTTTTAGAATGTTTTGTCCCCAAAGAAAGGGTAAAGACGGATATTGTTGACAAAACTGTTCTGTCTCCCATGATGTGTCATCATCTGGAAAATTCTTCCACCTAATGAGATATTCTTTGAGCGTTCGAAAATGAAGCCTTCTTTCTCTGGTTGCAATGATTGCCTCTGGTTCCCAAATGACCCTTCCTTCGCCATCTAACATAGAAATTATTGTTTGCATTGTTTGATGTTTCTGCAACATTTTTTTGAGACATGATACATGGAATACATTGTGGATATGACTTTTATCAGGTAATTGTAATTTATACGCAACTTGACTAATCTTCTTGGTATTCTAGTATGGTCCAAAGAAATTTGGGGCCAACTTTTTTTTTACTCCGTGTTTAAGATATAACTGTTTATAGGGTTGGAGTCTTACGAAAACCCAGTATACTACTTCAAATTCTCTTTTGGTTCAACGTTGATCCACTTGTTTCCTCATATGTTTTTGTGCCATGACTAAGTTATCCTTGAGTAATTCAATCATTTTTTGAGATTTCTCTAGTTGTTTCCTTACATATGGAACCTTAGTGTCATTTATAACTAACTCCTTCCAATTTGGAGGTTCATACCCATATAAATCTTGGAAGGGGGTCATTTTTGTGGAGGTGTGGTATGTTGAATTCTACCACCATTATGCTAAGTGTAACCATTGAGACCAATGGTTTTGCTTATCTATTACGAAACAACATAGATATACTTTTAAGAATTTATTTACAAATTCAGTCTGACCATTTGTTTCGGGGTGGTAAGTTGAGCTCATACTGAGTGATTTTCCTACTTTATTGAAAAATTACCTCCAAATTTTTCCATTAAATTTTGCATCTTTGTCGTTGACGATGAATTTGGGAAGCCATGTAATTTGTAGATATTCTTGCAGAATATATCTGCAATTTGTTTTTCCGTGTCTATTTTTTTTTTCCATGAAGTGTGCAAATTTTTTTAATCGATCGAACACTACAAGGATTTTGTTCATGGTTTGGAGAGTGATCCTGATCGATCTCTTCTTATGGAATTTCCTTTATGGGAGAAATTGTCTTATGATGGATTGAACTTGAGGATGGTTGGTATTCCTTTGACACCTTTCCAACTAATGTGGTAACTGTCTCTTCTAAACACTACTCGAGTTTGCTTAATCCAGATTCAAACAATACTGATATTTCCCTTTTTACTCCTTCCATCTCCCAAGATACCGCTTCGTTGCCTTGTTTTTTGACAATTTCTAATAATTCGTTTTTTCCTTTGTGTAGTTCAGCTTTGATTTGGCTAAGTCTTAAGTGTAAACCTTCGAGATTTTTAGAATCACAGGATTGGTTTTTTTCCAAAATATCTATTCTATCCTTAATTTCCTTCATTTTTGACATACTCCTTGTACAAGGAGGAATTTTTTTGTTTACTAAGGACAGTGAGATTTAAAGATAATAATTAATTATTATGTAATAAAAAATCTTTATTTTATTATTTGTTTTAATAGTAATAAAACAAAGTTTGAAATATTATAAATAAAACATTATATTATTTTTTTATTGTTTATTTTTTATGCAGGTTTGTGGAGGTGGGAACAATGGAGCGATGACATGGATGATGAGGATGGTGGTTGTGGAGAAGCATGTAGATGTGGCGGATTCAAGCAGTGCGAGCAGCTATGGCGGTTGGAGCAGCGCATGCAGATGTGGGGGATTGGGAGGGCGGATTGGAAGGGAGGATTGGGATTTTGGTAGTGTGGTTGGAAGATTTTCAGGTGGGGTGTATAGGAATGCACAGAGGTGGAGATGGGACGAAGGTAGTGAGGAAGGTGAGTGCGATGGTGGAGGGAGAATGGGGGAGTACGGTGGAGGAGGGAGAGTGGACGCAAAAGGGTGGGGTGGAATATCAACAGATGAGAGTAGCAAATAATGGAGCAGGTGAGAGGTGGAGGAGATGAATGGAGATACGGAAGGTTTGAAGGAGCCGTACAACTCTGATACCACTTAAATCAGAGAAAATATAAACCCACATAATTTGAATTCAGCCACAATCAAAAAATAATTGAAATGATGATTTTTACAATAAGTGAGAAGACCTTTTATAGGTCTAAACACACTATTTCAGTGAAATGGTGTGACCCTATGCTCAAATTAATTAATATTACATTTAATATTTAAATTAATTGCTCATAAATATTTAGATACATAGAAAAATCGTACACCTCCGAATACGCTAGATACTTTGCAAACTTCACAAATTTTATGGGATGATAATCATACAGACAATGATGCCAAAATGATTCCCATAAAGCTAATGATGTGATTATTTGATACCAATGATGATAATAATCCCCATTATCTTGATTATGTTGATCGATGATCTAAATTATTAGAAATCTATTACTACTTATAGGCTCACTTGGCTGTTACAAATGGTCCAATTGACTGATTAGTAACTAACTTGACCAAAAATTCCTTGTTCTTCGACTACTTTACCCTTCACGGTTGGTCCTTTGTTCTTTTCAAATCCTTCTCTATCACTACCGGTACCACAATTTGTGCGCTCTATACCTGTGCCAATAATCTCCTAACACAAACTTATGGCTCACCCTCGAGTCACCTTAGTTAGAATATACTAGTGTGTTTCGTTGTGCCTGGAAGTCATCATATGCTGCCTTGACTTGGTCAAAAACTTCTTTGGTTGATTATATTGCGACTGCGGATGATTATATTGTTGTTGATTATTTTGAGGCTAAAGTTGAGTTCCCTCTGTTGGTCATTGCTCTTCTACTTTCATAAATTATGTATCCATAGTTCTCTCTTAGATAAAATCGTAAGATTGATAATATATTTCTTCATGACCCATTGACCAACAGAAAATACAGAAATGATTGGCTGGCTTCGAAACAACAACTTTCGGTAAGTATACACATTATTCTAACCAATTTCAACTTGTTTGAAAAATTCAACACCATAACATTCCTCCTTGACTCAACCGATTTGGTGCCCACGACTACAAGTATTTGTGGAATTCAGGACACCGATCCTTATGATTTCCTTCAGAACAATATCGAATACACCATATCTCTTCATGGACCTCTTTCCCCTTCTTAATATCCTGCAATTGGATGGTAATTTTCACCAACTATGACTGGATCTGGTTCACAATCCCTATTTCACCGACTGGTGAAGCCTCAGTTTCATCGCAATTTTTAGTTCTTTCGCTTCAGATGCCATCTTTTGTTGCATTAACGACATGCAGATGTGAGGTACCAAGGAAATAATGAACCATTCTTTATGATGTACATCACTCATTCTAATGCTAACCTTGGCTATCATATTTTTGAATCTCTGATCGAAATCCCACACCAATTAGTTGGGAAATTGCTTTATTTCCTTTAACTTTGTAATATACTACGATTCTGACTTCAGTCTATTAAATTCATCAGTCAGTCCCATCCTAATTTTTGCTAGGGTATTCTAAGGATGCCCCGTAAGTACTTGCAAAAATTTAATATACCCACCCAATTCTCGACCTCTAAAGGTCATCACCAGTTGTCCATTCTTGATATCCTCGTCTTTGACCTATTTCACTGTCCATATTGCTTCACACAAGAATTGGTATTGTTCTGGGTTCTCAGTCCCATTTTCTTGGAACAAAAGTAGATTTACGTCGTCACCCACCATCTTGGGTTTTCTATCGGTATTTGTCAATCCGCTACTATTACTACTGTGTTGACACACAAGGAAACCTTGTGAAGAAATTATGTTTCTTCCTGCCAAGTTTGAGATGGTGCGTGGGGTCGTAGGTATGTTGTAGCTCTGGGTTGGTCCTTCCTCCGATTCAGGGGTACCCTGGTCGTTCCCTTCGTCACTGTTGGGTCGCTTGGTCACTTATGGTCATGTTTCATAGTACTTTGTTTCGATCGCACTAGGACACTCTTCCTTAGTCCTCATCCTCCTCTCTGGCTAGAACCTCACCCCACCTCACATGAGATGACACAGTTTTATGGATTCCCTCACAGTCTTGTCGTGACTCACATCCATATACCATACATTATTTACTCAAAATTACATATTCGTGGTACCCACAAACTCCACAGACCAGATATTTACTCATCGAAATTCATCTTTAGTGTCATTTTTTCACAAATGAGCATCTTGATTTACAATTTTAGTGATAATAGATATCTCCATCTGGGTCCTTTAAAAAAATTCCCTTTCTACGCCGCTCTAGGATTCGATTGCATCGATAATGAACCCAGTGTTATATCCTTCCAAAATGTTGTCTATCCATACATTGACAACTCCTCAATATTTTTGGTTGACCTTACAAAGCTGCTGGATTAGTTTTGGAGTCGAGTGCTCACGCTCACCTCCCTGGAAATTCTTCTTTTGAAAAGTGAGTTGCGCCAACCATTCATATAACACAATTGGGAATTCGTAGAAAAATATTTCATGGATGTCAGAATAGATGTACTTTTCTAAGCATTCCTTCATCAACCATATCGAGTTGTAGCTTTCTCCTTCGACAAACTCTCGAGCATTCTTCTCGAACCAATCTTGGATTTTCGGTTTTGTTGGATGCCACAACATGTCCTCTATTTTTCTGTACTATGGTCAACAACAGAACCATTTGTTGATGAAAAAATCTATCGACAAGACTTCACTTCGCACTGTCGTGAACAAATCTCGACACAAAGTCCTTAAACATCAACCCAAAAAGGATTTACCCTTTCTAGCAACCCCCGTGGAGTGATTGCAATCTCACCCGAGATGTTTAAGCGAAGCTGTAGAACCCACATTTTTGTAGTGGAGAGGGGACATGAGTCACTTCATACCCATTCACAAGACAAATAGAAATACATATTCATATCATAGTATTATGCTACCTTAGTGGTATTTACTAATATCTAACCATTCATTGCATAGCCAGAAATATCGACTGCATTAACATGTATCTAACCAATTCTATGTATCAACAAGCATTAAACCATTGCAGGAAATCAATCATATTTGCAATGAGAGAGAACGAAAAAGACAGTGCACAATCATCCTTATTCATAAAAGAGATTCACATAATATAATACCGAAATAAGCTACCATACAACAAGATCAAATCCATGCTGAAACATCATTTTATAATCCACAGATGCAGAATCATACATTGTCGAATAACACCAGATACTTTGCAAACTTCTAAGATCTTATGCGATGATAATCATATCGACAATGATGCCAAAATGATGCACATAATTCCAATGATGATAATAGTCCCCATTATATTGATTATGATGATCGATGATCTAAATGATTACAAATCTATTTCTATTTATAGGCCCACCAAATAACACCAGATACTTTGCAAACTTCTCATATCTTATGCAATGCCAATCATACTAACAATGATTCCAAAATTATTCCCATAATTCCAATGATGCGATCATTCAATACCAACGATGATAATAATCCCCAATTATATTGATTATGATGATCAATGATTTAAATGATTACAAAGATATTTCTATTTATAATCTCACTTGTCATTACAAAATGGTACAATTGACCAACTACTAACTAACTTGACCCAAACTTCCTTGTTCATTGGCTTCTTTACCCATCACGGTTGGTCCTTTGTTCTCGTCGACACCTTCTCCGTCGCCAGAGGTACCACAGTTTGTGCTCTCTACACTCGTGCCAACACCATGTGGATATTCATGCTCATTAATTGAGAATATAATACACTATAATATATAGCAAGTAGTAGACTATGATAGTCATGGGATTCAATATCATGACACAACTAGACAAAAATTATAATCATGCACAAGTAATAAACTATAATAGAATACTACTTGAGACTATAATAGTCATGAGATTCATGCTCATGACTATAATAGGCTCATGTTCATGACTATAATATATAGCAAGTATAGTCATGAGCAAGCAATAATATATAATATAATATTACTTCAGACCATAATAAACTACAATAGTCATGGGATTCATTCTCATGACTATAATAGGTAGCAAGTATTATTCTTCTCATACTAGAATTAAAAATGGTAATCCATTATAAGTAAAATAAGGTATAGTAGAGGTTCTTGTAAACACTTCTCCATGTTTTAATATTAGCAAAGTTAGTTGGATAGAGGTTCTAGCTGAAATTTTCTCCATGGTTTGCCTCAAATTGTTAAGGTGCATTAGTGCACTTTCATAACGAACATAATAATGCTCTTGTATATAATCATTAATTTGTCAGCTGAACAAATCCTTATATGGTTTGAAACATGTCTTGAAGAAATAGTATGAGAAGATTGATTAATTTTTCCTCAATCTAGGTTTCAAACACTATTAATTAGATCATAGAACCTATATTTTTCATATAACACATCAAAAGTTAATTTTTTCATTTTATGTGGATGACCTAGTCATTGGAAGCAATTTTTTTTAATTTTGGGTTTGAAAAAAAAATGGGAAATACATTTGGGATGGTTGAACTTGGTCTATTGCATTTATTTTTGGGCATCCAAGTCCTACAAAGAGATTATGTTATCTTTATTTCTCAATCTAAATATGGTTTAATATTTTACAAAAGTTTAGAATGGAAGACTATAAACCATGTGCTACATATTATTAGTCGAGGGTGAATATAACTGAGTGTGATTATATTAAATTCAATGCTACACTCTACTGATATATTTCTTGTAGCCTTATCCATTTAACTCACAATCGACCTAAAATTTCCTTTGTTGTTAGTGTGGTTTCTTGGTTTATGTAGGATCCTAGAGAAAGTCACCTTAAAGTTGAAAATAGAATTATTCGTTATATCAAGGGAACTTACCAACTTGGTATAAACCGATTACTCACTTAGAATGAATCAAATTGGGGTGGAGATAGTGATGATAAGAGATCAACATTTTATTATGTGTTTCATGTTAGTTTTGAACCCATAGTTTAGTCTTGTAAAATGTAGAAGCTTCTCTTTCTTTCAACCATATAAACAATGTATCATGGTACAGTGTATGTTGGCACAAAGGATATATGGAATTGACATTTCATTGGTGAATTTGGTTTCCAATTGAGACATTGACTGTAATGCATTACGAAAATCAAATTGTGATACAAGTTGCATATAATACCATTGCATACAAAAAGATGCCCCATGTGTTGATGCACAACTCTGTCGACAGGGGTTCACTTTGCACTATTGTCAACAAACATCTACACAGACTCCTTAAACATTAGCCCGTAAAGGATTTACCCTTTCCAACACACCCACAGAGTGAGTGCAGTCTCACCCAATATGTTTAAGGGGAGCTATAGGAACCACATTTTTGCAGTCAAATAGGGACATGTGTTACATCATACCCATTCATAGGACAACCAGAAATCTAGATTCATATCATACTATTCTTCTACCTTAGTTGCACTGACCAATATTTAACCATTCACAACATAAACCGAAATCCCAACTGCATTAAAATGTATCTAACCAAATCTATGTATCAACAAGCATTAAACCATTGCGGAACATGAATCATATTTTCAACAAGAGAGAATGACAAAGAGAGTGCACAATCATCCTCATTTATAAAAGATATTCACATTAAAGAATACAGAAAGACGCTACTAGACAACAAGATCAAATCAATGCTGAAACATCATATTATAATCCAAAAATGCCAAATCGTACACCGTCGAATAATGCCAGATACTTTGCAAAATTCTCAGATCTTATGCAATGATAATTATACAGACAATGATTCCAAAATTATGCCCATAATGCCAATGATGTGATCATTAGATACTAATGATGATAATACTCTCCATTATATTGATTATGATGATTGACTTTCTAAATGATTACAAATATATTACTATTTATAGGCTCACTTGGCCATTACAAAATGGTCCAATTGATTAACCGGTAACTAACTTGACTAAAAATTCCTTATTCATTGGATTATTTACCCTTCATGGTTGGTCCTTTTTTCTTGTCGACACCTTCTCCATCATTGATGGTACCACATTTTTTGTGCTCTAGACCTGTTCCAACAGGCCCCTAACAAAAACTTGTGGCTTGCCCTTGAGCCACCTTAGCTAGACGCTACTAGTGCATTTAACTGTTCCTGGAAGTCATTATATGCTGCCTTAACTTGGTCGAGAGATGATTTAGTTGATTATATTGTGGTTTTAGTTGATTGTTTTGAGGTTACAGTTGAGTTCTCTCTACTAGTTCTTTTTCTTCTCCTTTCATAAAGTGTGTATCCATAGTTCTCTCTTGGAGAAAATCGTAAGATCAACAATATTTGTCTTCATGACTCACTAAATGACATAAATTACAAAAAATATTGGTTGGCTTCGACATAACTTTCTGTAAGTATACACATTTTTCTGACTGATGTCCTCTTGTTTGACAAATTCGAAACCAGGGCATTCCTCCTTGACTTAGTGGATTCGATGCCCGCGACTACAACTATTCATGGAATTTAAGATTCTAATCCTTATGATGTCCTTCAGACCGAGATCGACTACACCACATCTCTTCATGGACCTATTTCCCATTCTTAATATCTTGTAGTTGGATGGTAAGGTTCGACAACTATGAATGTATCTGTCTCACAATCCCTATTTCATCGACTGGTGAAGCCTCGGTTTCGTCACAATTTCTAGGACTTCCGCTTGAGATGTGATATTTTGTTGCATTAACAACATGCATATGTGAGGTACCAAGGAAATAATGAAAAATTATTTATGCTGTACATCACTCATTCTGAAGCTGACCTTGGCCATCAGAGTTTTGAACCTCTGATTGAAATCTCACACTAATTAGTTGGGGAATTTCTATATTTCCTTTAAACCTGTAATATACTGCAATTTTGACTTCGGTTTATGAAATCCATTGATCATTCCAATCCTTCTTTCCACTAGGGTATTCTGTGGATGTCTTGTTGATACTTGCAGAAATTTCATATACTAATCCAACACCCTACCTCTAAAGGTCATCACCAATTGTCCTTTCTTGATATCCTCATATTGGACTTGTTTCACTGTCCATACTAGCTCGCACAAGAACTGGTATTGTTCTGGGTCTTCAACCCCATTTCCTTGGAATAAATGTAGATTTACCTCATCACCCCCCATCTTGTTTTTTCTATCAGTATTTGTCAATCTGCTACTTTTAATACTATACTGACACATAGGACAACCCTACGAAGAAATTGTGTTTCTTCCTGCAAAATTTGGCACCCTATGCAGGGTCGTAGGTAGGTTATAGCTCCGGGTTGGTCCTTTCTTAGGTTCATGGGTAGTCTGGTCATTCCCTTCATCATTGTAGGGTCTCTTGGTGCCTTGTGGTCCTATTTTGCAGTTCGTTATTCCGATCACACTAGGAATCTCTTCCTTAGTCATCCTCCTCTTCTTTGGTTGGAACCTCACCCCACTTCGTAGTATATGACACTCTTCTACGGATTCCCTCACAGTCTCGTCATGACTCACATCCATATACCTTGAATTATTTCCTCAAAATCACATCTTCATGGTACCCATGACCTTCTCACACTAGGTATTTATTCGTCAGAATTCATCTTTAGTATCCCTTTTTCATAAATGAGCATCTTGATCCACAAATGTAGCAACAATATATATCTCCCTTTGTGTCCTTTAAAAAAATTCCCTTTCTGCATTGCTGTAGGATTCAATTATATCAACAATGAATCCGGTGATATATCCTTCCAAAATATTGTCTATCCATACATTGACAAATCTTGAATCTTTGTTTTTGACCCTATGTAGTTGTTGGATTAGTTATGGAGTCTAGTGCTTAGGCTCACCTACCTGGAAATTATTCTTTTGAAAAGTGAGCTGCACGAACCATTCATATAATAATATTGAGAATTCACAGTAAAATACTTTGTGGATGTCAGAATATATGTACTTTTCTAACTATTCATTCATCAACCATATCAACTTCTGGATTTCTCCTTCGATAAACTCTCAGGCCTTCTTATCGAACCAATCATGTATTTTCAGTTTTGTTGGATGCCACAAAATACCCTCTCCTTTTTTGTACTATGGTACCGACAGTGGAACCATTTGCTAATGTACAACTCCGTCGACAAGGATTCAATTCACACTGTCATCAACAAACCTCGACACAAACTCCTTAAAAATCGACCTAGAAAGGATTTACCCTTTCTAGCAACACCCACAGAGCAAGTGCAGTCTCACCCGAGATGTTTAAGGGGAGCTGATGAAAACATGTTTCCATAGTGAGAAGTGGACATGTGTCAATTCATACCCATTCACAACAAAACCATAAATCCAGATTCATATCATACTATTATGCTACCTTATTTGTATTGACCAATATCTAACTATTCATTGCATAACCAGAAATCCCAACCGCATTAACATGTATCTAACCAAATATATGTATCAATAAGAATTAAACCATTGTAGAACATCGATCATATTTTCAATGAGAGAGAATAATAAAGACGACGTAGAATCATCCTTATTCATAAAAGAGATTCACATCAGAGAACACCAAAAGAATCTACCAGACAACAATATCAAATCCATGCCTAAACATCATATTATAATCCACAGATGCGAAATCATACACCTCCGAATAACACAAGATACTTTGAAAAAATATCAAATCTTATGCGATGATAATCATATAGACAATGATGCCAAAATGATGCCCATAATTCCAATAACGCGATCATTCGATACCAATGATGATAATAATCCCCATATTCATTATGATGATCAATTATCTTAATGATAACAAATCTATTTCTATTTATAGGCTCGTCGAATAACACCAGATACTTTGCAAACTTTTCACATCTTATGTGATGATAATCATACAAACAATGATGCAAAAATGATGCCAATAATTCCAATGATGTGATCATTTGATACCAATGATGATAATAATCCCCATTATATTTATTATGATGATCGATGATTTAAATGATTACAAATATATTTATATTTATAGGCTCACTTGGCCATTACAAAATGGTCCGATTGACCAAATACTAACTAACTTGACCAAAACTTCCTTGTTCATTGGCTTCTTTACCCTTCACTGTTGGTACTTTGTTCTCGTCGACGCCTTATCCGTCACTAGTGGTACCACACTTTGTGCACTCTAGACCTGTCCAACACCATGTGAATATTCATGCTCATTACTTGAGAATATAATACACTATAATATATAGCAAGTACTAGACTATGATAGTCATGTGATTCAGTATCATGACAATAGTATATAGAAAGTATAATAATGCACAAGTAATAAACTATAATATAATACTACTTGAGACTATAATAGTCATGAGATTCATGATCATGACTAGAATAGGTTCATGTTCATGACTATAATATATAGCAAGTATAGTCATGAGCAAGCAATAATCTATAATATAATATTACTTGAGACCATAATAAACTATAATAGTCATGAGATTCATTCTCATGACTATAATAGGTAGCAAGCATTATTCTTCTCATACTAGAATTAATAATGGTAATCCATTATAAGTAAAATAAGGTGTAGTGGAGGTTCTTGCAAACACTTCTCCATGTTTTATTATTATAAAAGGTAGTTGGACAAAGTTTCTAGCAAACATTTGCTCCATGGTGTGCCTTAAATTATTAAGGTGCATTAGTGCACTTTCAAAACAAACATAATAATGCTCTTGTATATAAGCAATAATTTGTTAGCTGAAGAAATCCTTATATGGATTGAAAGAGGTCCCCAAGGAATGGTATGAGAAGATTGATTAATTTTTACTCAATCTAGGTTTCAAACACTGTGAATTATATCATAGTACCTATATATTGCATATAACTAGTCAAACGTTAATTTTTTCACTTTATGTGGATGACCAAGTCACTGGAAACAATAATTTTTTTTAATTTTGGGTTTGAAAAGAAAATTAGGAAATACATTTGAAATGGTTGAACTTGGTCTATTGCATTTATTTTTGGGCATCCAAGTCTTACAAATAGATTATGATATATTTATTTCTCAATCTAAATATGGGTTTATATTTTACAAAAGTTTAGAATTTAAGACTATAAACCATGTGCTACATATTATTAGTAGAGGGTGAATATAACTGAGTGTGATTATATGAACATCAATGCTACACTCTATTGATAGATTTCTTGTATCCTTATCCATTTAACTCACAATGGCCATAATATTTCCTTTGTTGTTAGTGTGATTTCTTGGTTTATTTAGGTTCCATGAGAAAGTCACCTTAAATATGCAAAGAGAATTATTCGTTATATCGAGGGAACTTACCAACTTGGTATAAACCAATTACTCACTTAGAATGACTCAAATTGGGGTGGAGATAGTAATGATAGGAGATATACATTTTGTTATGTGTTTCATATTAGTATTGAACCCATAGTTTAGTCTTGTAAAATGTAGAAGGTTCTTTGTCTTTCAACCATAGAAGCAATGTATCATTGTGCAATGTATGTTGACACAAAGGAGATATGGATTTAACATTTCATTGGTGAATTTGGTTTCTAGTTGAGACATTGACTATGGTATCTTATGAAAATAAAATTGTAATACAAGTTGCAATGAATCCTATTGTGCACGAGAATATGCAACATGTGTTGAAACATAGCTCTATCGAGAGGGGTTCACTGTCCCACTTCTGTAAAAAAACATCTACCTAGAATCCTTAAACATAGTCGAGGAAAGTATTTACCCTTTCCAACAACACCGATGGAGCGAGTGCAGTCTCACATGAGATGTTTAAGGGGAGCTACATGAACCATGTTTCTACGGGCAGAGGGGACATGTGTTACCTCATACCCACTCAGAGGATGACCATAAATGCAGATTCATATCATACTATTCTGCTACCTTAGTTGCATTAACCAATATCTAACCAATCGCAACATAACTAGAAATAATGTCTGCATTAACATGTATCTAACCAAATATATGTATCAATAAGCATTAAACCATTGCGGAACATCAATCATATTTGCAACAAGAGAGAACGGCAAAGACAAAGCACAATCATCCTTATTCACAAAAGAGATTCACATCATAGAATACCAAAGAAGATACCATTCAACAAGATAAAATCCATGCTGAAACATCATATTATAATCCACAGATGCGAAATCATACACCACCGAATAATACCAAATACTTTGCAAACTTCTCAGATATTATGCGATCATAATCATAAAGACAATGATGCCAAAAATATTCCCATAATGCCAATGATGTGTTCATTCGATACCAATGTTTATAATAACCCCCATTATATTGATTATGATGATTGGTGATATAAATGATGACAAATATATTACTATTTATAGGCTCACTTGACCATTACAAAATGGTCTAACTGACCGACTAGTAACTAACTTGACTAAAACTTCCTTTTTTGTCGGATTCTTTACCCTTCGTATTTGGTCCTTTGTTCTTGTTGATGCCTTCTCCATCATTGGTGGTACCACGCTTTGTGTGCTCTATACCCGTGCCAATAGGCCCCTAACACAAACTTGTGGCTCGCACATGATCCACCTTAGCTAGGTGCTACTGGTGCATTTAGTCGTGCCTGGAAGTCATCATATTCTGTGTTGAATTGGTCGAAAACTGATTTGGTTGATTATATTGCAGTTGTGTCTTATTATATTGGGGTTGTGGTTGATTATTTTGAGGCTATAGTTGAGGTCTCTCTATTGTTCGTTTATCTTCTCCTTTCATAAAGTATGTATGCATAGTTCTCTTTTGGAGCAAATCGTAAGCTCAACAATATTTTTCTTCATGACCCACTAATCGACAGAAATTACAGAAAAGATTAGCTAAATTCTACACAAATTTATTTAAGTATACACATTCTTCTGACCAATGTCCTCTTGTTTGAAAAATTCAGCACCAGGGCATTCCTCCTTGGCTCAGCGAATTCAGTGCCCCCAACTGCAAGTATTCATGGAATTCAGGACATTGATCCTTATTATGTCCTTAAGACCTAGATAGATTGCACCATATCTCTTCATAGACCTATTTCCCCTTCTTAATATCCTGTAGTTGGATGGTAAGGTTCGCAAACTGTGACTGGATCTGGCTCACAATCCTTATTTCATTGACTGGTGAAGCCTCAGTTTTATCGTAATTTCTAGGGCTTCTACTTGAGATGTGATATTTTTTTGCATTAACGACATGCGGATGTGAGGTACCAAGACAAAAATGAACCATTCTTTATGTTGTACGTCACTCATTTCGAAGATAACCTTGGTCATCAGATCTTTGAACCTCTGATGTAAATCCCACACCGATTAGTTGGGGAATTGCATTATTTCCTTTATCTCTATAATATATTGTGATTCTGACTTTGGTTTCTTAAATTCATTGATCACTCCCATCCTTATTTCCATTAGGGTTTCATGTGGATTCCCTATTGGTACTTACAAAAATTTGATATACCAATCCAAAGCTTGGCCTCTAAAGGTCATCACCAGTTGTCCTTTCTTGATATCCTCATATTGGACTTGTTTCACTGTCCATACTACTTCGTACAAGAACCAATATTGTTATGGGTCCTATTTCACTATCCATATTGCTTCACACAAGAATTGGTATTGTTCTGGGTCCTCAGTCCCATTTCCTTGAAACAAAGGTAGCTTTACATCATCACCCAACAACCTGGATTTTCTACGAGCATTTGTCAATCCAATACTATTAATATTGTAGTGACACATAAGATAACCTTGCGAAGAAATTGTGTTTCTTCCTGCCAAGGCTAGCATAGTGCGCGGGGTCATAGGTACATTGTACCTCTGGGTTGGTCCTTTCTCATATTTAGGGGTAGCTAGAACATTCCCTTCATCAATGTAGGGTCATTTGGTACCTTGTGGTCCCATTTCATATTTCTATGTTTCGATCGCACTAGGAATCTCTTAATTAGTACTCTTCCTCTTATATGGACGAAACCTCACCCCACTTCACAGAAGACCACACTCTTCTACATATTCCCTCACAGTCTCTTCGTGACTCAAATCCATATACCCCACATTATTTCCTCAAAACCACATCTTCACGATACGCATGACCTCCGCACACCAGAGATTTACTCATCAGAATTCATCTTTAGTATCCCTTTTTCACAAATGAGCATCTTGATCCACAATTGAAGCAACAACATATCTCTCTCTAGGTCCTTTAAAAGAATTCCCATTATTTTTCATTGTAGGATTTGGTTTTATCGACAGTGAACACAATGATATATCCTTCCAAAATTCTTTCTATCCATAAATGGACAGCTCTTGAAGCTTTGTTGTTGACCCTACGCAACTACTGAATTAGTTATGGAGTACAGTGCTCAGGCTCGCCTCCCTGGAAATTATTTGGGAATTCATAGAAAAATACTTCATGAATGCCAAAATATATGTACTTTTATAACCATTCCTTCGTCGACCATATAGAGTTCTAACTTTCTCCTTGAACAAACTCTCGGGCTTTCTTATCAAATCAATCCTGGATTTCTGGTTTTTTTAGATGACACAACATGTCCTCTCCTTTTTCATACTATGGTCTCGACAGTGAAACCATTTGCTGATGCATAAATCTATCGACAAAGTTTCACTTTGTGCTTTTTTCAACAAACCTCAACACATATTCCTTAAACATTGACCCGAAAAATATTTACCCTTTCCAGCAACACCCAATGAGCGAGTGCATTTTCACCTGAGATGTTTAAGCGGAGTTGCAGAAACCACGTTTCCACAGTGGGGAGGGGACATGGTTCACTTAATACCCATTCACAACACAACCATAAATCAATATTCATATCATACTATTATGCTACCTTATTTGTATTGACCATTATCTAACCATTCATTGCATAACTATAAATCCCGACTACATTAACATGTATCTGACAAAATCTATGTATCAACAAGCATTAAACCATTGCGGAACATCATCATATTTTTAATGAGAGAGAATGAAAAATATAGTGCACAATCATCGTTATTCATAAAAGAGATTCACATCAGAGAATACCTAAAGAAGATACCAGACAACAAGATCAAATCCATGCCGAAACATCATATTATAATCCACAAATGTGAAATTGTACATCGCCAAAAAACACTATATACTTTGCAAACTTATCAAATCTTATGTGATGATAATCATACAGATAATGATTCTAAACTGATGCCCATAAGGCCAATGTTGATAAGAATCCCCATCATATTGATTATGATGATCGATGATATAAATGATTACAAATCTATTTCTATTTACAGGCCCATCGAATAACACCAAATACTTTGCAAACTTCTCAGATCTTATATGATGGTAATCATACAGACAATGATGCCAAAATGATACCCATAATTCCAATTGTCACGTACCCATTCCCCAATATCATGTGGAATTAAAATTTCATTGAGAACCTTTACTGTTCATCAAAAAATAGGGCATGGTCGCGAACCACTTCTCGACATTCCCAATACTGTCACGCTCCCTCCCCTCTTCCATTGATTAGTTCTACAATATGTAAGGAAAGCTCCGAGAGGAGATCGGATGGAGGAGAGAAAACGCAACGGAAATCAACGATCACAAACGGTCCCACATCTGGAACCAAATCGATGGCTCAGAATCCACCCGCAAAAATCAATGGCATGAAAGGCCCGAGTTGCGGGATCGAAAATTTACAAAAATTTCTATCTCACTTCCCGTAACCCACACCCTGCATCCCGCACAGGAAACAGATCAACGACGGAGAATCATCCCACAAGAATTGACGATGCGGAGAAATTGAGTTGCGGGATTGGGAATTGTGGAAATCATGACACCGCGATCCCGCATCCCGCATCAGAAAGGACCATTGCAGAACGAAAACTATGGAAACTCATAATTCTCAAAAATACATCCCGCATCCCTCAAGTTATGGAAGGGAAAATTACAAAAACCAATATCTACGAACTGGCATCTCGCATCCCAAAATCCTGTATCCCGTAGATTGCGGAAAGGAATATTTCTAGCACGAAACTTAACTATTTAACTGAAGTCTGGGATTGATTTTATCATTTAGGCCATCACCAATCTGGCCAATCTAACCCTGCAAATTAGTTTAAAATGCATTGAAGGAAACATACATAGATGCCTACAATTGTAGTTATTCAGGGGAACAATGCATCAATTCAACACATCAACATGTTCATCACATTCCACCAAGCAATTAAAGTGAAAGAAATACAATTGCAGAGATTAACATAGACAAGAACACTTATCTTGAGAAGAACTTGTCTCACAACCAGCTATATCGCTACAACGTTCCACCCAACCATAGGCCAGTGCGCTTATCAATCTCTCAGCAACACTTCCACCCTTGAGTTGGGCATGATTTCCTCAAGGAATAAGGGAACACTAGAAGACTAATACATATCCAAGGGTGCAAAAAAACTTAGTCAAGCAAACAAAGTTGGGTTTATCATTTTGCAATGGAAAACAAACCAACATTTTGGTTTCATAGGACACTCAGCCAAGCCATCTCACAGTTAGGTTTCACAAACTGATCACAGTCAAGACATTATTCACCTTAAGGACCAGTCAAGCCAACAAATGGGTTTATCATAATGTACACAGTCAATCCATCTCACTTCTATGTTTATTGGATTGTCCAGCCAAAGTTTACTCACAAGTTTAAAGTCAACAAGACACAGCCAAGCCAACATATGGGTTTATCAAGCTACCAGCCAATCCATCTTTCCAGTTGGGTTTATCAGGATTATAAGGAAATGGGTAGGAAGAACTACTAAGATAGTGAGCTCATCTGTAGAGCTAAGAACACCTTCACAAGACCTATCTAGCCTAGCCTCCCCACTTCCTACAGACCCAACACAAGGAAGTGTCCCCTTCTCTGCTCCACAGTCCCTTAGGATACACCTTCCCTTCCAGTGCTCTTCAGGATGTTCATAGCAAGTTTACCAACCACTTGTATCTTATTGTGAGGTTCCACACTAGGTTTATCAAGCAAATTCTATGTCTCTCCCATTCCTAAGTCTTGTACATAGTTCAGACCCGAACCGGGGTTCACAACCCAACAACCATAAGGAGACTC
Source organism: Pseudotsuga menziesii (assembly GCA_001517045.1). Classification (NCBI taxonomy): domain Eukaryota; kingdom Viridiplantae; phylum Streptophyta; class Pinopsida; order Pinales; family Pinaceae; genus Pseudotsuga; species Pseudotsuga menziesii. Next base: position 16,616 of record LPNX010495945.1, on the reverse strand, counting down.
CACAACCCAGGATTTACTCTCAAACATGAGTAACAGGGTCTCATACACTCTATAGTTTAAGATAACATTTCAACACAACAATCATAGTATCACCAAGGGAAACAAATTTTAGAACACAAAGGATACACACACATGAAGAACTCAGCTGCCCCGAGCTCTCACGCCAATGGAGAATGAATATGGTGAATGAGCCGGGTGTCTCACAACTCTCAAAACGTGAGAGTCAAACCGACATATGGTTCTGGTGTTTTCTCGTCCATGCAAGCAAAACATGACATTCAAAACTGGGTTCTCTACCCAATTCAAATTTCACCATACTCTTCCCCTTCCAAGCAATAACTACCTCAACCACATTCTGGCAGAAATAAATGATTGGGAAGAAAGACAAGAAAGAGGGTGGTTGACAATTTTGATGTGTTCTCCCCATGACACATGGATTTTCCCCAAACTAGTTCAAGGTCTTCCCACCCCCTTATCCTTAGGAAAATCATGTCCCCATCTCATTATTCATTGCATTGACATAGCTGGCTGTGGGTTTTTTCATTAATTTGCATATTTACATGATGTTTACAAAGTGCTTGACTTAGCACAGAAACCATATGCATCAACCATGATCACCAATATACCAAACATTAATCAATGACATGGCCTTGGCCTTGAGCTCCTTGTCATGATTCCATATAATATTTACATCATATACATTAATGCAACGAGGTCAAAAGTGGGGTGTTACATTCCCCTCCCCCTTCAATAGCACTATCCTCAGTGCTCTGCATAGTCAAACAAAAATGGATGTGCCAATCGCATGGCATCCTCCAGCTCCCATGTAGCCTCTTCAGGATGGTAGTGCTCCCATTACACCTTTACCTGTCATATGGCTTGGTTCTGGAGCATGTTGACCTTCCTGTCGAGGATGTGCATTGGCTCGATTCGGAACTCTCTCTCAGGTTCCACCTGAATAACATCCCAATTTATCACATGGTTAGGGTCATGTATATATTTCTTAAGCAAAGAAACATGAAAAACATTATGAGCCCTAGTGCTAGCAGAAAATGCAAGTCTATATGCAACTAGCCCCATTCTTTCGAGCACTTCAAATGACCCACAATATCTGTGTGACAACTTCGCACAACTTCCAAGATTTAGGGAACTCTTCTTTGCCCTCACTCTGAGGTAAACATGATCCCCAACACTGAACTCTCGGTTCACCCTATGCTTATCAGCATAGCTTTTCTGTCTGTCCTGGGATGCTTTCATATTATGCCTGATCTTTACAACCTCCTGCTCCATCTCCTTGAGCAATTTTGGACCAATCAAAACCCTGTTCATTGGATTATCCCAAGTCACTAGTTTCCTACATGTCCTTCCATACAAAGATTCATATGGACTCATCCCCAAGGATTCTTGATGTCCATTATTACAAGAAAACTCTACCAAGTGTAAATAATCTTCCCACTTGGTTGGCTTGTCCATCACGTACATGTGAAGCATGTCTTCAAGAACTTGGTTAACTCTCTCTGTCTGACCATCAGTCTGAGGATGGTAGGCAGTGCTAAAGTTTAGATTTGTACCCAAATCCGCAAAAAATCCCTTCCAAAAATTGGAAGTGAACTTGACATCTTTGTCAGAGACTATTACCTTAGGAGATCCATGCAATTTGAAAATCTCCTTCATGAAGATATTTGCAATGTCATCAATCTTATGCGTAGACTTAACTGGTATAAAATGTGCTGCCTTTGTCAACTTGTCCACCACAACCATGATGGAATCATTTTTTCTCCAAGTCATTGGCAATCCTATAATGAAATCCATGGAAATAACTTCCCATTTCCATTCTGGAATTGGAAAAGGTTGCAACAAACCTGCTGGGTGTTGATGCTCGACCTTCACCTGCTGACATTTCATGCAGCTGGAAATGTATTCAGCCATGTACTTTTTCATTCCTGGACAAAAGTACTGCTTTTTGGCTGTAGCAATTGTCTTCTGATATCCTGGGTGACCAGAATATGGAGCTTCATGGATATCATCCATCACTACTCTCCTCAAATATGCTACATTTGGAATGTAAATTCTGTTCTTATAGGTAAGAAGTCCATATTTTTCCAATTTGTATCCCTCATACCTCTTCTCAATACTTTGTTGTTTCAACTTGTCCTTGAACTGCACATACAATTCATATTCAACAACATGATTAGCAATCTTCTGCCTCAACTTCGATTGGAAAACACTAATGTATGCCACATGCATTTCTTGCACCTTCCTGCTAAGTGCATCAACTACCTTATTCTCTTCCCCCTTTATGTTCTTGATCTCAAAATCAAACTCACATAAAAACTCCAGCCATCTAGCTTGCATAGAATTTAGAGTAGGCTAATCAAACAAATACTTTAGACCACAATGGTCTATCCTTAGCTCGAATATTCTTCCCATCAAGTAATGCCTCCACATCTTGAGAGCATGTACTATGGTTGCAAGTTCCAGATCATGAGTAGCATAGTTCTTATCATGTTCCTTCAACTTTCTGGACTCATAACATATCACGTGGTTGTCTTGCACAAGGACTCCTCCAAGCCCTTGACCGCATGCATCAGTACACACCACAAAATATTTCTTTGGGTTTGCAAGTTTCAAAACCGATGCACTTGTGAGAAGATTCTTCAACCGTTGGAAGATTTCTTCGCACCTCACTGTCCATTCAAACTGTATGCCCTTCTTTTTAAAAGAAGTAATGGCATGCACAACCTTGGAGAATCCTTCAATGAATCTCTTGTAGTATCCTGCAAGTCCCATAAAAGATCTTACATCTGTCACATTTCTTGGAGTAGGCCAATTCATAATGGATTCAATCTTGTCAGGGTCCACAGATATACCCTCTTCTGAGATAATGTGACCCAAGTACTAAATTCTATCTCTTTAGAAGTCAAGGCTTGCTCAGCTTTGCATACAACCAATGCTCCCTAAGAAATTGTAATGTCAATCTCAAATGCTCTTCATGTTCTTCCTCATTCCTATAATAAACAAGAATGTCATCAAGGAAAACAAGAACAAACTTTTCCAAATACCTGCTGAAGACACTGTTCATAAGGCACATAAATGTAGCTGGTGCATTTGTGAGAGCGAATGGTACTACTACAAACTCATAATGTCTATACCTTGTCCTAAAGGTTGTCTTGTGAATGTATTCATCCTTGATTCTTACCTGATGGTAACCTGACATCAAGTCAATCTTGGAAAATACCTTTGCTCCTCTCATTTGATCAAAGAGTTCATCAATCCTAGGAAAAGGATACTTGTTCTTTACAGTGACTTTGTTCAGCTGTTTGTAATCAATACACAATATGAATGTACCATATTTCTTCTTCACAAACAGAATTGGTGCTCCCGAAGGAGACATGCTTGGCCTGATATACTTTTTCTCCAACAACTCTTGCAGCTGTATCTTCAGCTCTAACATTTTTGGTGTACTCATTTTATATAGTGTCTTGGACACTGATGCTGCTCTTAGCAAAAGTTCAATCATGAAATCAATGTCCCTCTTTGGAGGAAGCGCTGGAATCTAATCAGGAAAAACATCCTTGAATTCCTGCAATACCTGAAATCCCTCCAACCTAGGATTTTCATTCTCCGCTGCCTCCACAATATGAGATGCATACAACTGGAAACCCTTCCTGCAAAATTTCTTCAACTACATTGTTGAAATCTGCCTCATAGAAATTATCTTTGGAATGCCTCTTACCACTCTTGGGTTCCCTTCTTCATCCATTCATTCAAAAGTATTATGGTAACAGTCAAGCTTTACCCTATGAGCTTCTAACCAAACCATTCCAATGAGAACATCATAGGAACCAAGGGGTAGAACATTCAGATCTACACAAGTAACCCATCCATTCATCAGCAATGGATATTTGTCTACCACTTCACTAACCTTTCTCTTAGTTCCAATGGCTAGCTAAACTAACCAAGATTTGCTACGCCTTACCTTCTTGAAAGCACAAACGTCCACTAATCTAGGAGTAATGTAACTGTGGGTAGAACCAAGGTTAATCAAAATAGAAATAGATTGTTTAGCAATATCACCTGTAACTTCAACCACGGCTGACTGGTGATGTTCATGGCGGTCCTCCAGCGTTGTGTAAATCCTAGGCACAGCCCTCACTACTTGACCCACTATTTCTGCCTCTTGAAGGTTGTAAGATGGCCTTGCACTCTCATTCTTGAGTGGACAATATTGACTCATGTGGGGTCCCCCACATCTCCAACATTGGAGTGGTTCTCTGATCTGTTGTGGATCTCTTGGATTTTCTCCCACCACTCTAGATGGCTGCTTCTCGGCTTGGGATGGTTGCTTCTGCTGATTCCTGAAGTAGAAGGTTTAAAACCTTTCTTCCTTTGGTCATATTTCTCATTTTTCTTATCCTTCCATGTCTTTTGATAGTCAGGTTTTCCTTTTTTTTCTCATAGCAATACTTAGATTTCCTTATTGCTTCTTTCATATTTTTAGGTTCATAAAACTCAATTATGTCTTTGTAAGACTGAGGAAATCCACTCAAGAAACATTGGATTTTCACTTTCTCATCCTTGATGTACTTGACATATCTCAACAGCTCCAAGAATTTGTTTGCATACTCTTCCATGGTCTGTTGTCCCAATCTCATCTCATGAAATTATTTGATATTGTCACCATAGTACCTGTTAGAGAGGTATTTCTGCTTGAAATTCTTTTGGAACTATTTCCACACAATTTTCCTTTAATTAATCTTCTTCACTTGCATGAAGTGCTCCCACCATATGGATTCTCTTCCAGTCAAATTGAATATGGCTACTCTAGCCTTCATATTTCTTGAATAGTCCTGGACTTGGAAATATTTCCTCATCCCAAGAAGCCAAGCCTCAACTGCTTGATTGTTCTTTATCTCATCATTGAATATAGGTGGCCTTGCCTTCTTAAACTCATCCCGTGAACTGTTTCTATAACATCTCTTTCTTTTTTCCTTGTGAGATGAAGAGCTGGAATCCTTAGTGGATCCTTTTGAGTCAGGATATCTACTAGAAGACCTTCTTCTTCTTCTGGTACTGCTCTTACTACCTTCTGGTTTTGTTGTACGTCGCCCTGAGCTCATCCATCATTGGATGTATTTTAAACTTTGCAACATGGAAACATTCAGCTGATGTTGCTCTTCCTGAACTTTAATTAGGCTTCTCATGGTGGCTGCAATGTCTGGTGGCATCTCTTGAAATATCCTTCCATTAGATGCTATATCATCATTTCCAGCTTGGATGTTTCCCCCCATAGTGTCTTGCGCATGCTCGTAGGAATCTCATGCATCGTATCTGTCATAGGTTCTCATGGCTGATCCAACAACCCACTTTCCAATATGCACTATGACTCTACAAAATGTGTTGTCAAACACCATTTGTTAGATACATAGTAATTTAAATCAAAATCATTCACTTACTTTCAACTGGCCTATCTAGGCCCGATGCTGTAACCAACAGCTCTATTAACCGTTCAACCTAGTCCTTTCAACTTGACACTGAAACTCGTAGTGTTGATACCACGTTAAAGTGCTAGCACCATTCTGTATATACCACTATGTAGCATACTACAATGCTGGCATCCAGGGATACTCTTACCCCTTTCTGTTCGTCCTAGCCCATCCAGGCCCAATGCTGCAACCCACAGATCTGATACCACAATGTAGTGTACTACAAGTTGGTTTAGAGGGTAATATTGACTAATTTCTAGCACATCCAGGCCCAATGTTGCAACCCGTAGCTCTGATACCACAATGTCATGTGCCCATACCCCAATATCATGCGGAATTAAAATTTCATCGAGAACCTTTACTGTTCATTGAAACACAGGGCATGGCTGCGAACCACTTCTCAACATTTCCAATACTGTCATGCTCCCTCCCATATTCCATTTATCAGTTAGACAATATATAAGGAAAGGTGTCAGAGGATATCAGATGGCGGAGAGAAAATGCGACGAAAATCAACGATAACAAATGGTCCCACATCTGGAACCAAATAGACGGCTCAGAATCCACCCGCAAAATCAACAGTACAAAAGACCTGAGTTGAGGGATCGAAAAGTTATGAAAATTGTAATCTCACTTCCTACATCTCGCATCAGAAACATATCAATGACGAAGACTCATCCCACAAGAATCAACAACGTGGAAAAATTGAGTTGCAAGATTGGGAATTGTGGAAATCGCGACACCGTGATCCTGCATCCCGCATCGGAAAGGACCGTTGCGGAAGGAAAATTGTAGAAAGTTGTAATTCTCAAAAATACATCCCGCATGTTTTGGAAAATAATTTACAGAAGGGAAAATTGCGGAAACAAAGATCTACGGACTGACATCCCGCATTCCACATCCCGAAATCCTGCATCTCGCAGATTGCGGAAAGGAATATTTCTAGCAGGAAACTCAAATTTTTAACTAAAGTCTGGGATTGATTTGATCATTCAGGCCATCATCAATATAACCAATCTAACCTTGCAACTTAGTTTAAAATGCATTGAAGGAAACATACATAGATGCCTACAATTGTAGTTATTCAAGGTAACAATGCATCAATTCAACACAACAACATGTTCATCACATTCCATCAAGAAATTACAGTGCAAGAAATACAATTGCAGATATTAACATGGACAAGAACACTTATCTTGAGAATAACTTGTCCCGCAACCAACTATGTCGCTGCAACGTTCCACCCAACCATAAGCGAGTGCGCTCATCAATATCTCAGCAACACTGCCACCCGCGAGCTAGGCATGATTTACTCAAGGAATAAGGGAACACTAGAAGACTCATACATAGCCAAGGGTGCAACAAAACTCAGCTATGTCAACATAGTTCGGTTTATTAGGCTGCAAGGGAAAACAAATCAACAGATAGGTTTCACAGGCCACTCAGCCAAGCCATCTCACAGTTAGGTTGCATAGACTGATCACAGTCAAGACAACATTCACCTTAAGGACCAGTCAAGCCAACATATGGGTTTATCAGACTATACATAGTCAAGCCATATAATTGGTGGGTTTATCATACTGTCTATCCAAAGGTTAATCACAAGGTCAAACTCAACAAGACATAGCCAAGCCAACAGATGGCTTTATCAGGCTACCAACCAAGCCATCTTTCCAGTTGGGTTTATCAGGATTCTAAGGCAATGGGAAGGAAGAACTGCTAAGCTAGTGAGGTCATCTACAAAGCTAAGAACACCTTCATAAGAACTATCTGGCTTGGATTCCCCACTACCTACACACCCAACATAAGAAAGTGTCCCCTTCTCTGCTCCACAGTCCCTCAGGCTACACCTTCCCTTCTAGTGCTCTTCAGGATGTGCATAGCAGGTTTACCAGCCACTCTTATCATATTGTGAGGTTCCACACTAGTTTTATCAAGCACATTCTATGTCTCTCCCATGCCTATGTCTTGTACACAATTCAGACCCGAACCAGGGTTTGCAACCCAACAACCACATGGAGAGTCCACAACCCAGGCTTTACTCTCGAACACGAGTAATAGGGTCTCATACACTCTCTAGTTTAATATAATGCTACAACACAACAATCATAGTCTCACCAAGGGAAACAACTTTTAGAATGCAAAGGATACACACACAGGAAGAACTCAGCTTCCCCAAGCTCTCACGCCAATGGAGAATGAATATGGTGATTGAGCTAGGCATCCCGCAACTCTCAAAACGTGAGAGTAAAAATGAAAACGTAAACATGTAAGTGAAACTATCATATGGTTCTGGTGTTTTCTTGTCCATGCAAGAAAAACACGACATTTGAAACTGGGTGCTCTTCCCAATTCAAATTTTCCCATACTCTTCCCCTTCCAAGCAATAACTACCTCAACCACATTCTGGCAGAAATAAATGATTGGGAAGAAAGACAAGAAAGAGGGTGGTTAACAGTTTTGATGGGTTCTCCCCATGACACATGGATTTTCCCCAAACTAGTTCAACGTCAACATTCCCACCCCCTTATCCTTAGGAAAATAATTCCCCCATATCATTATTCATTGCATTGACATAGCTGGTTGTGGGCTTTTGCATTAATTTGCATATTTACACGATGTTTACAAAGTGCTTGACTTATCATAGAAACCATATGCATTGACCATGATTTCCTATATACCAAACATTAATCAATGATAGGGCCTTGGCCTTGAGCTCCTTGTCATGATTCCATATAATATTTACATCATATACCTTAATGCAACAGAGTCAAAACTGGGGTGTTACACCAATTGTTACGGAGAGAAACTTCCTATGGATTGGGGTGTACCACAACAGACAGATACACCATAGAAATCAATCCCTTCACAATATGCAAGAGAAACCAAACATCTAACACTAAAGGATCTCGAATCATACCTTATTCCGGATGGTTGAAGTAGATCCCCATTGAGATTTTTCCAATCCCACTTGCGCTAGCAATTTTCTCTCAACAACAACAAACAAGACAAGCATGCTATATAATATGGTGTTAGATCTACTCTAGCATATATAATCAACAATGTATAAGCAATTAAACATATCCATGGATTCAATATTCATTCAAATGCACATTATTGGAAAGGAAAAGATATTTCTATTAATCAAATCAGAGATTACACAAGTGACAACCTCTGTCGACACGTCTGCGAACCGAAGAAACTGAGTCCTCCACCTAGACCTCCACCACCTCAATCCTCCATCTCTCAATAGCAAGATCAAAAGCAAATTAAAGCTTGGGAAGAACAAAAAGTGCTCCAAAGGGACAAAGGGATGTAGACTCAAGTATAAGCAAGCTACGGGAACAATGGACTATAGTTTCCTTGCTCTTCAATTCCACCCCTTCAATGTATCCAAGGGGTTCCTTATATAGCACTCCAATGGGTTAATGGAGGGTAAAATTCGAGCGATCTCAAGGCATATGGAAGGCCAAGAGTCAAGTGGTTCAGACACACATCAAGGAAAACTCCAAAAATATTTGGACTTATGCACACATCCCGATGTACGCAGGTTTGAGGTCAATATCCACGTATATACGTGAGTATGGGATTAAAATTTGCGTACAACAATAAACAAGTGTTTTTAGGGATGAACTTGGAAACATCAAAGTAAAATATTATACCATGGGGTCCAAAGAGTTTGTAGAGGGACAAGGAATGCCATGAATATGTGATCAACCATGTGTGGTAAAGTTAGGGGTCAAACAAGCTAGTTCCAAGCAGCAGAACATACATATGCTCAATGCAAGGAGACATGTGCAGAATAACAACACTCAGGGGAAGGTCCCCTCCCAGTAAAAAATGGGGTATCAAGCTGCAAAAGATATGTAAAACGGCTATTCATGGCTATACATGAGACAAGCTTGAGCTATATGGCTGATAATCAAAGTCATGGTGGTACTATTCAAAGTACTCATGGACCTAAGAGAGGACTCACAGCATGTGTACCAAATGCAAAAGGGAGCTAACTAGGACACCCATGTATAGGAAAGCTCTACCATTCACATAGTACCACTTCTAACAACAACATGAAGGTTCTGTGATACCATGGAATGGGTTCGTACCTAAGGTTAAAATGAAATGGTCATAAGGTCATGCAAATATTGCAGGCAGATATGACATCCTAACCTATATGTCACTTCAGACATAATACCTGTGATAGGAATGAAGGAACACAT